>CAUJRU010002002.1:0-98449 GCA_963277665.1 Viscum album | reverse complement strand
TTATAGACATGTACAAAATCACATAGTAGAATGAAAAAAGTGGAAACCACACAAACTAGAACACAAAAAAAGCCATTATAAAGTAAAGTACTATAGTAAAGATTGTCGAATGTAAAAGGGGGGTAGAATACAAGCCCAATTGGAAGAAGTACAAGTACAACAGAAAAGTAAAAAACATGTGAAAAGTGAATGTCAGCTCCTGGATCGTCCAACATAGATCCTACCTAAAGGGTAGGTACAACTCACGATTAGTATTCCCTACATAAATTCACGCCAAAAGTGTCTAGATCCATGCACAGGTCAGTCCTAGATCTCTTAGCCTCCATCAACGATGTACATAATCTGCACGAGACACAACAAGGTCCAGGTGAATCCCATGCATGGGTAAGTATAATGATACTCAGTAGGGACCCCATGACACCCATAGGTCACCTAGAGTTCAAAAAATGAAAAACCACAAAGATTGAATAAAAAGTACACAACACAAGTCAACTCACACCTAGTATCACATTAGGTCAAGGATGGAAGGGTTATCAGATCATTGAACTCCTCGAATTCTAGAGAACTCATAATATTTCGATTATAGATGGCCTTTAGAGTCACAAAGAGTCGCTTCCCAGTAACCATGAACTACTGTGTTACCCATCCATGATGTGTACCATCAGCATGTTGGGTCACACAGAGCTACTTCCCCCCGTGGGAATGTCGATTCATACAGAGCCACATACCTCCTTGGTAGAACTGAGATACTCCTCCTGAGGAGAACCTTGGGTCTGATAGGTCACACAGATCTGCTCCCCACTGTGGGCCTGCCAGGTCACACAAAGCCACTTCCCACTGGGCTAATCATCAAGTAGTCTTATGTTCTTATCCAAACACTTGGTTCCATACGTAGTCTGATTGGGAGAACTACTTCTCAATCCACTCTCTGGATCTTTATATCCTTGGAAGTCACCAAAAATGATACCAAAATATCTATCTCTATAGAGATCCCCAAATCCACCAACGGCTCGTCAATAATATGCATGGTTTGCATGATATGGGACTTTAAGTGCTGAGGGCCCAGTTGGATTTGTATTTGATCGAACCAGACTTTGCCAAAACATTCTACAAAACTCAGGTGGAGTGCCTCAAAATGGAATTCCTTGTCCTTGGGAGCCTGATGTTGTAGACGGTTCGTCTAATAGACATCTTGTTCAGAAGTTAGGGCCTGTTTTGTGTAACAAGATGGTACTGGGTCTAGGTCCGGTCCACCTAGGTCAGACCGGCCCGACCAGCCCAACTCAGCTCTGACCCGACCTGGGTCTTCCCGACCCACTGGTGACAACCTGACCTGTCTGGGTCGTGTGTCTGACTACAAGGCCGCGGGTCGGCCCGCTAGTCCGTTGGTCGGTCTGCAGGGCCGACCTGGCGAAGCCACCCACCTGGTAGTGCTAGCCGCCAGAGACACCCAAATATGGTGTGTCCGGGTAGGGATAATTTTATGTGGAGCCACACCAATAGGTAACCCATTTGGTTTGACCCAACATGGCACCACGTAGTGTCATGGATCCTCTGTGTCGTGACTGATGGGCCATGGCTCTACTGTAGGGTGCGCTATTGGCGCGCGCCCCATCCCACATCTACCGGTCGAACTAGCGACCCTTACTCCCACCACGGTCATTGCAGGCTGCAGCCTAGCTGTCACATGGGTACACTACAGTGGGTGTGCCCCTCCTTTGTCCCACCACCACATGGGGAAGCAGTGGTTCTTCCTCTAGGCAGGTGGTTGGCGCCGCCGCGGGTCATCGTCGCACCACTATGTGCCACCCCAAGCCCCGGTGCGAGTGTCCGGGTGTTCATTGGGCTGCTGGTCATGCAATGGTGGCCCGTTTCCTACACTGCCTACACCTGTGGATTCCGAGAATCACATTATTCATTGTGGTAGACCCTGCTTTAGGTTGTTACCAACTACAAAATGGGTGATCACAATAATGCACGAGCAGAGGGGCTCGAACCTTGTTTTTGTCGGCCCACACCCTCCGCATTATTAATAAATCTGGGAGGTTTTGGGAAAGTTGTTAAATCATATTTCATGAATTGGTTTCAAATTTCCGAACCCAATGATAGTACATACCCTCCCGTATATAAATATAAATATAGAAAAATATGGGATCAACTTGTTTGTCAGTTGATCCATTCTTAATATTATTTAGAAATAATTGTTGGGAAAACAAAAATCAATCAACACAACCCCCTACATGAAAACATTAGAGAGAGCTCGTGGATGATGGAGTCTCAATTTTGTCATCGACACAACATGCCGACCTTGCCGTCCCTCGAACGTCAAACACCAGTTTGGGGTTTCGGTGTAGTATGTCACCTCCCGCTGGGATCGGATTCATCGTCTATGGGCTGGGCATTACGACGCTCCTACAACACTTTTTTTCTTGCCGATGCTTGTCTGATACCCCTCTCTAATGTCTATATTTATAGGATAGGGGGATGGTAAGTAATTACATGAGAAATTAATGGGGGCTCATAAATTAGGAACCTACCTAATTCCACAATGACGTCATTACATAGGATTTGGCTAGGAAACCCATTCATTGGCTTGACTCATCATGGGTATCACACATCGCTTGTCCATCGATGGAAAAGAAAGAAAATAAAATAATAAATTTATTTCATTTATTTCATTTGAAAACTCATAAAACATAACTTCTTCTCTGGACCTACTATTGTCAATGTAATGTATCCCTTAAGCGAATCTCGGTGATGCGGATTCAATAGTGCCCTTAGATTTTTAATCTGATCACTGATTCAAAAGTTATAAATAGTCGGTTATGTGTTTACTGAATGTACCATAAAAAATGATTGGAAATTAATTCTGGGTGCACCGGTCCTCAGATTCATGGGCCGTAAATTTTCTCAGACTCGTAAAATTCCATATAAATAAAAACAATTACATGGAAAATCTAGGACATTATAGTAGAGATGGAGGTACTTCTATTTATCACATTCCAGGATAGATAAGTTTTATGTCTTTCCATTGAGGGACAACATGTTCTTACTCTAAGCATATGGTGGTATCATCAGTTCCATCATGTTGCACCACCTCCTACCATCATCACTCATATTATTTATATTTATTTCTAGGGTGTAGTAATATGTTCCTTCACCTTAATCAATAATCAACTCATTGTTTCCTTATTAGAGTGATGGATACCAAATATATATACATTTAATAATTTAGAGGGTGAGAATATTATTACTATTGAGGATGATTCTATTATGTTAGACCACCCCATTGAGGTTGTTGTAGTGATGAGTAAAAGTTTGTGCAGACTGTTTTGTTTTAGTTGTGAAGATACGAGGAATTGAGTTCTGAGATGATGTAGGATCCTTCCTCATGAGTTGATCATGATATCCATGGATAGAGTGTAGCTTCTCACATCTAGTAGATGAATCTAATGAAATCACCATGCTTTTATTTTCATGTCCATACATTATGATACTTATTGTAAGCATGATCATCATTGGTCATTCCATTAAATTTCTCTTCTTGATGCATTTACCATTATATGTGGACTTGAACAATGTAGGAGGGTATAACTTGGGATATTTATGTATTTATCATATATACATATTTCTATAAATAACATGTCATGTTGATACGATAAATATTATAATATTTGTAATTTTAATGCTGATATTGATAAGGTAGCACATCACATTCTTAGCTCCACATTCCCACATGTCAATGCCGGTTAATATTTATAGGAGACCTAGAATGGAATATGGTATATTTTTTACTCTATATTATATGAAAAATACTGTAAAACACCTTGTGAAATATAAAACTAAAATATTTATTTAAATGTAGAGTGAGACACATCTATATTCAGATGTTTTCTGACATTCTATCCATGCTCATGGACATATATTGAACATTCATCGACTAGATGATGTATATGATTATTAAACATATAGGTAGATAATTATTGTGTATTTTCCATGAATTTATTTATTTTCTATTAATCATTTCATAAACATTATGGGTTACATGGATTATATATATTTAGCCTATTATCCCGAGTCTTCCACCTTTCTATACAACAATTCATGCTTCTAACTCATGCATCATTCCTATGATTTATTTTCATATTAATGAATGGGATCATGTTGATAGTGTTCTGAGGAATAATGGGTTTCATCAGCCCATTACCACACCAACAACATAGTTTTGTTCTCATTATTCCCATAATATTCAAGTGAAGTGAGGCTTTAACTATAGGCGATATCATGCATGCTATATAGACAAGTCACAAGAACATCATGAGTCCCGATTGTGAGGGGTAGAAACATATGCATGTATCTATCAAATTTCGTGGATTATGGGCCATGGTACCCCATGTCTTTAATGATATATCTTATGTGAATAAGATGGTTCTGTTATCAATTGGTAATAATTATTCCTTCCTCCATCAAATAGTTTTATTTAACATGGTTTAATTACATAATTTGTTTTTTTATACTTCCACTACACTTCACATTCACATCTATGATCCAACAGAGCGATCAATATTTGACCAGACATATTTTCCAAGACTTTTGAGAGACATAATTCTTACCGTGGGTGATATTTGACAATAGATTTTATTGGAGATTTCAATTGATACTGAGGTTGATGATCCAAATATCAATGTGTCAGAGGGTGACTATACTATTATTGATACCACACAAGCTGATATGATATAGAAGGAGTACATTAATCCTGATCATCAATATTCCCTAATACTAAATATTAAATATGAAAAACATCCACATCCATGGCCGGAGGCAAAACAACAACCGTATCCATAGTCACACTAAAACCCACGAGTTATTCTTCCAGTGTTCCTTGATGTGTTTTTAATGATTTTTCTATAATATTTTTTAGTGTGTGATAACTTTTTACAATATTGGAGGATGATTGGTCCACGTTGATCTCTTTTTATATTTTCTTATCCATATATATCAACTCTACAATAACAATCATCATCACATGTATGAAAGAGTTCCAATTAACAACCACATTGCATTGAGGTAAGGTAGGCTATAAACATTGGGGCTTTAGATAAATTGTATATTACATAGGATGATGTGGATGTAGGTTTTGATGAATCTACTTAAGATTTGTGTACTCTTGATAATAGACATTGATGGCCACATCAATGATGCATTATCTATACATCTGGTTGTGGCACAGAGGATCACTTGAGACAATTATGTATATTCGATTGATATATATTTCTTAATCATCAGTTGTACATTTTTTAAATACCAACATTTACTCTATATTTTTCATCACAAAACAAATATATTGATATAATTAGAAATTGATACAAATTTTTATTAATGATCAAAAAACATTAACATTAATAAATACACCATTAATAATAATAAATAATATTTCTTAATTATATTAATACTTATAATTATTATTTTCCATATTATATATTATCAATAAGAATTCTAAATTTATTATTAACTATTATAATTATTATTAATTAATAGTTTTATTATTATTATTAATTTTATATTTTTATTTACAAAAGTAATTTAGTAATAGTAGACCATAATATATTATACATAACATAATTATTAACTACTAAATATATTTTCCAATACAAATTATTTTATTTTTATTATTAAAAAATAAATATTAATTATTATATAATTAATTATATTAATCACACGGTAATATATTACTAATTATTAATATATAATACACCTAGTAACTAATAAATATATTTCCTATTAATAAATTACTAATAATTATATCAACAAAAAATTCACAAACATTTATTAAAAAACTATAAATATTAGTTCATATACAAATAATTATATTAATAAAATAATAAAATATTATTAATTAATGATAAATAATAATGTTAATAATTAATAAATATATTACCAATCCTTAAATTAAAAAAAAAATATATCAGTCCAAATTTCAAAATAAATTATAAATTATAAAATAAAAATATTAGTTATTAAACTATTAATTGTTTAATTACATTTTAATATGTTACTAATTGATAATAATCTTTAAAATTAATAATTAATAAATATATATCATACTAAAAAATTACTAATATTTTTATTAAGGGATAGGGATTGATACCCATTATTAAAATTAAAATAAAAAAATTGATGAGGATGGGTTCAAACATAGACACTCCCATCAACAGTTGTAGTTTTCAGACTAAGCCATTTAATATGCTCCTTTTCATCATCAAGGCTCTCATTTTGTCTATCCCACAACATAGTTATATTTTTATCATTACATTGAATTCTATGATTTCTACCTCTTCTAAAGGTCATCACATGTTCCCTAAGTCCATTATATCACTTGAATTCTGTATGTCACCCTCCTTAACATCAATTAAAATATATTATTTTCTCATAGATCATCTATCAACGTTTCTGTACTGCTTCTTCGCCCCTCTATGGGGATCTGAGATTCATTAAGAACATATATACCTTCTCGTACTTTAGGATTTAGTGAGTCTCTTGCATAAATAATATTTCATGTTGTCACATGTTCCCAACTTGCATTCATATGTGGTATATCATTAGGTATGATAATTGTCAAAATTCCCAAAGCACCCTACCCTTCCACATTCATCTATGTTAGTGGTCTATATGTCCCAACCATTGTGTTAGTAACCTGAGAGCATACTAATGAATTTTGTATTAGTTTTTAAATACTCCAAGTATCCTTAATGTTGTGTATTTTTACCTCAGTAATTTTGTGAGAAATAGATATTGGGGAGACATGGATTTTTGGACCTAGGAATATCAACTGGAAGAGAAATTTTTTGAGACATCATAGGCAATTTTCTTATTTCATTTGAATTTAAAAGTGGATAGATTATGCTTGTGATCTATATCTAGATGAACATTGGTTTTCGCAACAAATTTTTCATGAAATTTCTAATCAATGATGGAATAATGCTCACCCTAAATACCATTTACCAGAGAATCCCTAGAAGATTTCTGTTCAATATTCTTATCGTCCTAATATGAAATCTACTCCCAATTCCCATCAGCATGATCTTCATGATAAGGAGTGATTCCTTTATCATTCACTCTCTAATGTGTATATTTAGATGATGTCCCAACAAGAAGAAAAACAAATCTATAAATGGGAACTCCACCATGATGTGAGTTGTATTATTAATAGGTGTGAAAGAATCCCATTTAAGTGTGGGTGGACAATAATTCCTAGGTAATACTAATTAATAAATCAGATCATCCAAATTCATCTTTGTCCCATTTTATTTTTCCAACAAAAAAGACAGAACCTTCAAAATATGTAAGCCGGACCTCTAATGACAACCATTCTAAGAGATCCTTATGGGGGTTCATCACCTAAAAACCCTTGCCCCATATATCATTTCTCATCAGTAAAATTCATATACTATTGAATACTAGGATTTTATTTACCCATCCTCATTCTTGCAATAGATATTGCCTATGTGGCTAAATTATACCCATTAGTTTCAGGTTTCACATCAAAATAACTAAGGGTTTCTAAGTTAAAAGCCCCTTACACCGCCAAGTATTGGATTGTCTAACCAGGTAAACCAACAAGGGTGTAAAAATGAGATCTAAATCTAGGGTCTTATCTATAAGGATCCACAACATCATTAGTTCCTTGTTTGGCACAAACAACGAGATGATCCATAAGTAAATTTTCAAATTTAGAAAGGCCTTGCGGGCCTTGTTTAACACATGGTGAAGTTCCCAAGGACTCATGTGACACCATAAGGTCTCCTGAAAAATATTATATTCCTTTAATATTTCAAGGTTAATAATCCATGGGGTTCTTGTATAAATTCAGAAAGTGATATAACTTATAAGAAAAGATATCACACATTCTCTTTTTGAGACAGTCCTCTTTTTATATGCCTAATGGATTGGAATTGTAACCAGAATACAGGAATGGGATAACAAACAATTTTCATGTTAAGTAACTCATCTGCACTTGTGAGCACCACTTTTTCAATTAGCATGGAATTAATATCCTCTTCAACCAAGAACCTATAACAATATTGAAACATGGAATCCTCTCTAACCATATAAATCTTGATTATAGACGAAGTGATGTAATAAAATACATTTGTATACCTTATGATCCCTACATTCTAAAGAAAAATTCCCAAACATGAGTATGATTATTATTAACATAAAAAGTATTGAAGCAGGGACCCCACTCCAAAAGTGAAAGTGTTAATAATTTTAGAGTAATTCCATCGAACCCCACACATTCCATTTCAAGACCTCATAGGCTAAGATAATATGAATATAGAAATGAACAATCAGAATACAATTCCATTGCTTGAATCAAAAAAAAATCAATGATATTGTGCACTAGGTCTTAAATTGTCCTGGGCCCTCTACCAATTGGTTGAACCACTCTAGAGATCATCAAGTGTTGTAAATGATAAAATATATCTAAATATCATCTATATTCTCAATTAAGTGATCAGTTTTTACTATTTTGAAAATTTAATCAAAGGAAACATCCTTAAATTTGGAGAAATTACATCTCCCATCTTATTTGGAAACATCATATTTAGAACCCAAAACATCCTATGTACCTATCACTGAAGGATCATACTAGGTTTTTGGTTTTGTGAGGGTTACCCCCCCCCCCCCCCAACAAATCAAGCCTATTGTCCCACAGAAACACAATCTTATTCCAAAATCCCTAGGTATCTACATCATCAACATCTTCACACATAGTTTTTTTTCCTTATCCTCGACCATAGTTCATCATAATTATTAATAAATATTTCAATAGAAATTTCAAAAAAAATCCAAAATAAAATAATAACTCAAATTCATAATTATTTGGTACTATATTGTTTTTTTAAAAATATTATGTTTTAATTAAATAATTTTATTATTATTAATTATGAAATGTAATTTATTTTATTGATATTATTTATATATAATTTTACTTTATTAAAATTAATTATTAATAAATAATAATAATAAATATGTATGAATTGCATTAACGGCTCCTGAATAACTTTGTTTACAGTATGAGTGAACACGATTCATGCCTCTTTTTGTTCCAAGGAACATTAAATGGAATTCAAACCCCCTTCAATGCATTTTCTCAAATTCATGAAAACCTATCCCACTTTCTATATTTTAACAAAATAAAACCGATTGAAAATGACCCTTTATATAGAAAATATAATAATTAATTAAAATTCCTTTTTTAAGACAACTATATTGACATAAAATTTTATTAATGTACAAAACACTGTCATTTTATTAAACATTTCTCATGTATATGAAAATCATAAGATTTTTTTGGCATATTCATTGATACATAATTCAATATCATAGATAACAAGTTTTTTAATTTAACATGTTATATAGGAAAAAACATAATATATTTACTCTAGATAAAAACATAAACTTATAGAATGTTATATATACTTTTAAAAATTGAACTTATATTGAAAAAGACAAACATAACAGAATGAAATTGTGGATTATTTTTCTTGGAATCATTTAATATCTCTATAAGAGATTATATATATACATATAAGATAACATATGATAAGAATAAATTTTTTATGATGTTTATTTATATTCATCATTTTATAAATTACAAAATCAGTAAATAATAAATGATTAATAAGAAATAAAATATATAGAATAAATACAATGAGGATATAATATACAGAGTTCAACAAAAAAATCTATGAAAATAACATAAAAAATTAAGGGTATACTACATATTTATAATATAATGTTACTAATTTTTCATTATTAGTTATTTATTTCTATATTCACATATTCTGTTTTAATTATATAATTATTATATACCTTAAAATAAAAATTCACATAATAAATAAATATAAGTATTATATAAACAATGAAAATTAACTACAAATTTGTTTTTAAAAAACATGTTTTCTTTAGGGTAATTATATAAAAAAACTATAACATCATATTGCAATAAGTTTAATCTCATAAAAAATAGAACATAACAAAAATTTTAAATTATAAAACATAACATAACAGAACATAACATATAACTAGAAAATGAAATGTTCTCAATAAGAAAATAAATACCAACAAATTGAAAGAAATAAGTAAAATCACTTTACTGAATTAAAGTTTATATAATGAAAGAATATATAATACGTACACTTGGAGAATGTGTACATAAATTTTATTTTTTACAAAAAAATGATTATTATATTGAATAATAAAAAAACATATTAATCATATTATGTATCTAAAAGAACACTCTTAATCTAAAATTTTAGGTCCAAAACATTTTCTATGATAAGAATGATTAAGGGACAAGATTTTTATATTATATAAGTTTACAAAATGCATAAAACATGTTATATATAAAAAAACATGTTTCCATAAATTAAAAGTTTCACTAAAAATATTATAGTAAATTAATAATTACCTAGAATTAGTGTTATTAATAATACTAAAAACCATTTGTTATGTTATAAAATGAAACAGATTATATGTGACTTATTTAATTTCAGGAATTAATTATTTTTAAAATTAAAATATAAAAACATATAATTTAAGTGAATATAAAATAAAAAATTTAATGAAACTTTATTAAATTGCAGAGTGATAAAAACTATAGTGTCTTCACTATCTTCATGAATTTAAAGTACTTAACCTTTAAAAAAATTCCATTACAAAATCAATACATCTATGAAAATAAAATACAGAAATATAAAAAATAGAATATTTTGTAGAAATAAACTGAATATAGAAATAATTAATTTATATATTGGTTATATTTTACATTTAAATGAAACACTTTAAATTACTATTATAAGAGTTTTTCAATAAGTTTCATAAATTGTTTTCAAAAATATAAGAATATATATAAAAATAAAATATTATTTTTTTATAAAATGTAAAAAACATAAAAATAAAAAGATCAACCTTGAAAATAGAATATTATGAATATAAAAAACATGAAACATAAAAACCCTACATATTCATGATTTCAAAATAAAATAACATAGATTCAAAATATGTAAACTAAAAGAAATCTATATAAAACATGTTTTGTTTTTCTTATATTTCATTAATATACTAAATAAAATTGTAAAGATATATTTTATGATAATTTAATACTAAAAGTATAAATAATCATGATAAAATATATTCTAGAAAAAAACAAACATCATATATCAAACATATTACAAAATAATCTACATATATAATTTGTAAAAAAGGAAAAATCATTTTTATCATTGATAATATTATACACTATGAATAAAACACTTTTCATAATACATGAATAATTAATAATTTAATAAAATTAATATACATAAGATATATAATAATGGTATAAAACATTTTTCCGTTAACAAAAAATGATTAGTCTTAAAAATAATTAAATTAATGATAGGGCGTGTATTATTTTTACACTCATTAATGGATTGAAATTGATTATTTTTTTTGATGAAAATAATTTATTATATTGATTATGGATGCTCAATAATTTCACATTGTTCTAACTTTAATAAAACATATCCTTTTAGTTTATGGATCAATTATAAAATATAAATTTTTAAAAGTAAATAAATAAAAATTCAAATAGGTTTTGAAAATATATGTAAAAGGATTTATGTATGACTACCCATATTATAAATACTAATGGTAGTTGGGGAAAACATTTATTGTGAAAGAGTTTTTAGGTGGTATTTTTTGATGTGCACATTTACATGGGAATTATTTGTATGTATTACATTGATTGGGTGTGATGGGAATAAATTCATTGAATTTTTTATATATGATTATAGAATTGTTCATTATAAAAACCTATATAAGGAGCCCTTAGGGTGCATCTGTGTATCATCCAAAATAATTCTAGAGATATAATTATAACATGTTATCCTTAAGAGAACCAAATATTAGAATACAAGGGAAGGGTGGGTGGGTGGTTTATAGTAGAGTTTTTATTCCTTTTTATCCATGGAATAAAATTTATATTTACTTCCCATTCCAATTATTAGTGGTAAATGAATAAAAAAATGTATTCAATGGGCCATGTAAGATGAAAATCTTTAGTTATATGATACCAATATAGTGTTGGTGAAATTTTTATGAGTTTTGAGATACGTGATGTGGTTTAAAACATCATCAGTCAAAATCAACCATTAGTGACTTTTTATCATATCTTGGTCAATCATAGATCGATTTAGATTATCGAGTAGTAATTTACACCATTTTATAGTCCCAGACACAATGATACACTCCATTTTTTGAATAATCTATGTGATAATTTTTTTACTAATTTTTTTTCATTTTTTGAAAACTATGCTTTTTATATGAGAATGTTTTTGTTATTCAGGAGTTAGAGCAGTCCATTGTATTGATTTTTCATATAAAATATGGATTTTTTTGAATAATTGATATAAAACCCAAAAAAATAGAAAAGTGTTAGGAAATTAATTTCCCAGTCATAGGTTTCCTCACTCGGGTTTTTGTTCTCAATAGTACTAGATGAAAAAGTAATCAGAAACATCAAGTTGTTGATCAGATGCAATATTGTATTCAGATCCATCATACTAAAGATTCATTGGACTCATTGTTGGATAGAAATTCTAAACTAATATATAAAAGAAAGAATGATATTGTTGAGTTAGAAATTTTGAATCATCTAAGTGAAGGATTAATAACTATGAAAAGAGGATGCTTTTAAGAATGTAAATTAAATAGTTCAAATGTTTTCATACATTGTAAACTAAATAGAAATGATTCTTTATTGTTCTTAAAGTTCATCTGGATCATGAAATCTTTCATGATAAAATATATTGAATAAATGGAGGAATTTTGAATATTGAAGTGTTTGTAGAATTCAAGAGAATGTCGTCCTCAGATCCACACATATAGTAATCAAGATTTGTTATATATATGTATGAGTAATGTGGATAATTTTTTTCAATGTCACGGACTAAATTTCATCGTAATGAGAATTACATCATACCTGGAATTTTATCATAATTAGTTGTGACACTATTGACTCTACTTTTCGTCACATTTTCTAATGGAATGTAAAGGGAAATGCCGTAGCTCAAATTGATTCATCCTTTGAAGAAAATATGAAAAATTGACAAAGGCATGAACAAGCCTTCAAATGCACATGCGTTGTGAAAGTTCCCTCACTATCGTGAAAGTATACTTGCGCACCACCTAATGGTCATGGAGGTGACTTGCACGCCCTCTTTGAAAACTGCCCAGGGTCTTCTCCAGCCTATATATACCCCCGGTGGGCCCCCCATTTGAGGATGATTTTTTCCAGAATTCAGATACAGAGCTCTTAATTCCCAAGTCTCTTCTTCATGTCTTCCAAATACTTCTAAAGTAATTACATACCTAGAGTGGAAGGTCTAAACAACATGAATAAGGTCTAAGTGTTAGAATTCACAAACACTTGTGTGCCTAACTGTTTTACCCTTAAGGGAAATGAATACACTTGTACGCCTCCTTATCTACTCAATGAAACATGCGCGCCACTCTTCTAGAAGTACCTTAGGATAATTTTAAAGGCTTGTTCAAGGATCGCCCAAGTATTACCCTACAGGTTAACAATCACGCAATTACCCATGTGCCACATAGGTACAACTGCATGACCAGGACTTGCACGCCAACCACACTTGCGCACTACCCTACTCCTTCACCAGGACATGCACTCCAAATAGGACTTGCATGCCAACCACACTCGTGCACCTACCAGGACTTGTGCACCCTTCTCTTTTTGGGTTCCGTTCCAGCCCATTTAACTTCTCTTACACCTCTCCACCTCTCATCTTCATGATTATGCCCTCAGAACTCTCTCCAAAACCATTTATGGCATGATTTCTTGGTTGGATTCCTTATCTGAAAGGAATTTTGTGGAACATCTCTCAAAAGCTAGTGATTTACACATCTTTACAACACTAAATTTAGAGAGTTCATTCATTTATCCTCTTCCTTTATGATGAGAGAATCCTTAATTTGGGCCTCCTTTTTCAGTAGTATTCCCCAGTCTAAAATCTCATTAATTCAGGCATCCTCTATAGGAGTAAGCCCCAAATCCTCATTAATTTGGGCCTCCTTTTCAGGAGTAAGCCCCAATCCCCTAATATGGGAATCCTCATTAGGAGTAATCCCCAGTAATAATTCCTTTTTTATTTGGGCTTCCTTCTCAGGAATAAAACCCAGTCATAAGTCCCCTCCTAACTTTAGGATCTCCCTTAAGAGTAAGCCCCATGATTAGAGTATCCAAATCTCCATAAAGTATACACACCTTTATGGATTATGTTCTTAGATTTCTTCCCCGAAGTAAATCTTCATCTTCATCTGTTTTGGAAGTCATGCATTCATAATCCCCACATCATTGCATATTTCGTGGCAAAATTGTCTAGTTTCACCAATACCTCTTGTTTTTCATACTGAGCATGACTCACGTGAGCCTAGAGTGTATAAGTAATCATGACATCTTTAATTGAGCCATCAATCATGCATAAATATCATACTCCCTTACTCGAAATACGTGGATTCTGATTCCTTTTCTAAATAAAGGATACATTGGTAGCCCATTTTTTGGTACGATCCCAACTATGAAATAATCCACGTCCTTCTGAACGACAATAAACATCAAGTGCCCCACTAAGTGGATTTAAAACTAGTATGGTTATTATAAGGACAAAA
Organism: Viscum album; assembly: GCA_963277665.1. Taxonomy (NCBI): domain Eukaryota; kingdom Viridiplantae; phylum Streptophyta; class Magnoliopsida; order Santalales; family Viscaceae; genus Viscum; species Viscum album. The sequence continues at coordinate 83,716 of CAUJRU010002002.1, read as the reverse complement.
AGACTTTTATGTATGGAAGGATACCATTGATTAAGAATATCTAAAAAATAAAAATGATTCTCTATCGATTAAGAACCTAAATTACATATAAAAGATTATCTAAATTTCCTAAATATTAATCAATTATTGTCAGACCTAAAAGAGAGATCATTTTATACATGGTAATGTAATAAGGATTCATGAACATAACTTAAATCAATAAAGAGAGTCCCGGAGTAGACAATAATTCCCCTCAAAAAAGGGGTGATGAGTCCGACCTCCCATCCTATCGACCAATGAAAATACCTAACCCTCATCAGTCCACAACTAATTAGCGCCTACTTTTGGAATGTAGGTCCAACTGGATGTGGAATCATTGGATGTTTCTGGTTTTATGAACAAACCCGTTAGAAACTGCTTGGAATGTTTGAACCTTTAATCAGCGAGGTCATCCCCAATTCCAGTGGAAACAAAAAATGGTGATCCTGGCTTGAATCCTTAACCAAGTTAAAAATGATGTTTTATTTATTTGTTAGGCCCATATTTAAAACTAAATGAGAGGGCCAACAAAACAATCAATAACATGAGTGCTCATCGAATATATGTAGTTTCGGGATTTATCTTGATTATGTCTGTTATATCAAACATGCACTCTTCTCCAAGATCTTTTTCATTTACAAAATGGATTCTCTTATGTTCACACCTGTAAATACTTCTACTCTGAAAACTTCTGATTTAGATACCACTACTGCTACTCTAGCTGGATCGTTGTCCGCTCTGAGGATGACATCACCAACTCAGCATCTTCAATGCTGGGTATCAAATGCGCTAGTTAAGGAGTACCGTCAAAACGATACTATTCTGAATTTGGAGGCTACTAGACAAGCCCTCCAAGACAATAATACTACCTAGATGCCTGGATAGTGACGACCATCGATTAAGAACCAGGCAGTGCTAACCAACATCTCCAACTGTTTTGGGTTGTTATCCCCATAACGCAACAACCATTCACTCCCGTATTTTTGAGGAGGTGAATGAGCAGGTACCTCGGGGATTTAATTCAAGGAGGAAAGAGTTCTTACCAAGGGGTCATATTAGCTATCACTTATAGACTCATTCGGCAGTGTTCCCTCAACATGATGAGGGCATCATCTCCAGGCGTTCGTCTCAGGTTCCTTGACCCCAAGCAGGCAAGATGAATCGCAAGAGGCGAAATTTGGTCAACATTGAGCAGGTTCTCATCTCTGCCATCTTCGGAGAAGTCCACCAACCTAACTTGGTGGAAAGCAATGAGCGGACACACACACTCGTCCGTTTTAATTCTGCTGTCCAGCAGACTAGTCTAACAGCATCACGCCAATCCCACCAGGCAATTTCGGCGGAGTACTATTGGCAGGAACGTACACCTTTTTATACATCATCAGCTAGTCAGCAGGCTCATCTTACTACATATGATGGAGCTCGTCAACCACGTTAAGTGAAGTGCAATTAGAAGAAACATACAACTGCTAATATTGATTAAGCCTACCAACAGTCTCGTTTGGTAGCACTCAGAGATGTTAGTTGGAAAGCTCCGGCGACAAACAAGAGGTAGACTAAACTCTCTGCCACCACACTTGAGTACTATCAGGATTCACTGATAGGAAAAGGAGGACAGGAGCAGGAACATACATCTAATCCAAGCACAGAATGGATGTATATCCCCGTTCTGACAGCTGAAGTCGCCAAGCATATTCTATCAACGGTGAATTAACAGAAGGAAATCCCTGCTCATATTCTGGATGCCTGCAAGGATATTATAACAGCTTCAGTAGCATCTCAGGGAAAGTCAAATAAATTTATCCCTACCAGTGGAGTGACACATCAGCAGTTCAATCTGGAATAGACATACACATCTGTTGCAGTCCAAGAGGGTTGTGGGGTGTATTCCCCCATATCATACAGACAACCAAGTCAGGCACATACACCTGGTTTCATTGGAGATAATCAGCCTAACCTGATTGTTTCTCCTGATCAGGCATATACACCTGCTAATTTGTGTAAGAAGGCGTCTAATATGAAGACCCACCCAACACATTCAAGAAAACAAGGGCCAATCTGTAACAAAGCCTTACTCGATGTTGGAGATCATGAAGCCCATAGACAATTATCTGTTGGAATCCAAGATTCTACTCCCTCATTTCCCAATAGTGGGAACATTAGTTTTGAAGGTCTTCAACCGAAACATCCTCATGAAGTCTTTCTTCATGACAGTTCGGTCAATCTTGGTGTTTCATCTTCAAATTAAGTCTAAAATAACCCTCTGTGTAGCCAGAATACCAAGGAGCAAGTGATCTCATATTTTGTTGTAACCCAACATGGTGGTCCTTCCCATGATGATGAATTTTGCTGCGAATGTCCACTCTGCAGTAGTGATGAACATTGCCCGGAAAATTCTCTAGTGGAAAATGTAGTGTAGAGAAAGACCTCTTATCTTGAGTCAAATGAAAATGTGAAACCAGTCATGTTTGATTCTTCATCGGTAGCAGGTGAAATACTCTCTCGATCAGAAGATATCCCGGGGTGTAGGTCATTCTCCAAACCACCCCCAGATCATTCATCATTTAGCCTAATTAGTGAATTCTATACCAGTCTTGTTGAATCCGATGAAGCAACAAGGTATCACTAGCTCTAGTCAAATCATGTTGATGAATCTACACTGAACGATAAAGAGGAAATGTTGAACATGATAAAACAAATGGAAAAAGGTGAAGTGCCAGTCATGTTTTGGCATTTTTCTGACTCTCATAACGTTATTCCAGAGATGTTCAGAGAAGATGGAATTCATTATATTCGTCTCAACATATGGAAAACTCATTGTTAGTTGAAAAAAATTATTATCTTATGATAAATATGAAAATAATGTTATGATAATAGAAGGGTTACAATGCCAAATTGACTTGTCATCTCTATCAGTATCTCGATATCCGAAGACTGAAAAGTAGTAGTGATCCCTTCAGTGTTCATGTCTTGGTGCACTAAGAAAATTACGCAAGTTAATTTCCAATTCCGCATCTGGTATTCATATCAGGGGATGGGGTGTTCATATAATACTAAATTTTATTGTTCTCTCCAGTCAGCAAAGACCACCGAAAATTGTCTCATGTAATGTTATTGCCCATGGTTGGCCAAATTCAATGGGTTTTTTTTAATCAAAAGCTTTCCCAAGAACAGGCCTCAACTTGTTCTTCTCAAAATCAAGAATACTGAGATGAAGTTGATGAATTACTCCTGCATCATGAAAACGTAAATATTGAACATGCCTCTCATATGGATCATGAACATCACCAAGTGAAGAAGTGTCAGAAATCATCCAACAGTCTTTTGAGCCGGGTGATAAATTTTGATGTCGATTGATGCATCCAGCTAATTTCTGGACTAAGGTCTGCAAGATCAAGAGTGATTTTTAAAAAATATTAGACATAGAATGTCAAGAGCCACCCCATCTTGCCAGACTAGGGACTCTTCTAACCCAACTCTTAGAGTAAAAAAATAGGAGTTGAGGAGTTGAGGGAGGATAGTAGGAACAGCCCCAGTCCACTAAAATGGGGATTTTTTCAAATCATCAATCCCCTCCTCAGTGAAAGTCAGTCTTCTCTCGATTGGCGATGAAGCCACAAGAAAACGAAGATCCAAATTATCAAGATATTCTCTCCAAATTACGGTTCATCAAGAAGTTCCTAAGGGATCAAATCAACAAAAATTAATGTCTCATCAAAGACATGGAAGAACATAATATCACAAAAATGTTGTGATGTGTTATGAATCAATTAATGTCATTAATGTCGTTGTTGCTGATCCTATAGAACATGAGGCTCACTCAGGGGACTCATATGAAGAGGTTCCATCTCTAGAAGTTGTGCGCACAGACACAAATGAAGAAGGTGTGCATACACGAAATCAAAGGATTACCCAAAATCTAGGTAATCCTTCAGGTAACCCACATCCCCATCTCCGAAAAGTAGCCAACAAGGGGAAAGGAAAGAATAAGGTTATATACCCTTCCTCTGGATATGGCCAATCACTCTCACTAGAGCAATGATTTGCGCAACAGGAGAATGAAATGAAGGAATTAAAAAGGTTGAATATAGAACTACTTCAGGGTAGTCTTCCTCCTATGCATGATGGAGTCAGTCAGCCAGGGGAATTTGTTTCCACTACTGAAATGGATCAAGAATATCATCCTCTATCAGTACACCCTCATAGGTCTAATCCTACGAGTCATGTGCACCAACAACTGGAAGTGGTACCATTAGATTCAGTACCAGTTGCCACATCTTTACCATCTCCAGTCATTGCACCTGTTCAGGTCCAGGCTCAATTAGATGTTTCTCAAATGTTAATAACTACTATTAAGTCATTAACAGCTTTTTTAGAGACTATGGAAGGGATGCATGCACATGTTCATATAGAAAAGAAAGTTTAACTTGAATGGGTAGATTCAATCCCTCCCCCATCAAGTTTTGGGAACCCTATATTCCCTATTTTCAATGGATCAAGTGATCCTGAATAGCATTTGACGCATTAGGTGTCTTGATGCGATCCTATGATGGGAACTCCAGAGCAACAAGAAGTAGTGAAACTCTGATGCTTTGTGTGAACGTTGCAAGGACAAGCCATTCTTTGGTGCACAAGTTTGCAATCCTGGTCAATTATCGGATGGGAGGATCTTCACAAAAGATTCCTTCTCCAATTCATCTCAACGTTGCCAAAGACAATAGTTTTTGATCTTACAAACTATAAGAAAAGGGAGAATGAAAGGGTATCAGGTTTCATTGCTCACTGGAGGGGATTAACATATTCCCTAATCTTAACACTCCCTCAAGAAGAATTGTTACCAATCTATGTGGAAAATCTTCATGACGAATTGTGCACGCCATTGATCCCTGTCAAATACATAGGAGGGTTTTGAGACCTTACTTTAATTGCTCAACAGATTGAAGATTCTCTTATATATACTAAGGCTAAATCTCGTGTAATTCCATCAGCTCAAGGAAGGAGAATGGGTAAAGCAGAAACTGCTACAGTAATGCTTAAACAAGCACTTGTATCTGCTTCTACTTCAAAACCTTAATTTTCCCAAAGGGCTCCACCACCTGAGTGCCAACAACAGAGGCCGTTTCATCAAGACGATCAAAGAGATCAACAACAAAAACAATTTGAGGATCTAAAGATAAAAACATACACTTTCTGAAATGATCAAGTTCTTGGATACTTTATTTCATCTCTAGAAAATAATTTGGTTCAGTTGAGAAGTCCCAAAAGGCAAAACAAGTAATGAGATGAAGATCATCCCAATAATTTCCCCTTTTCATCAAAATTTGGGGCATCTTATCCTGGAGTGTTTTGTCTTCAAATACCTTCTGCAAAAGATGTTTTTCTCGGGACAAGTCAATCTAAAAGGCTCTTCAGCCCAGGTAGCATGTGTTACTGCTACAGTTCTAGAGGAGGAAGGCGAGTGGAAAGATGTTAAGAACAAAAAATCACAAATAATATGATGATTGGATGGTTAGAAATCCAATCAACCGAATTAATTATATTTTTCAAACACAATTGAAGAAACCAATTGTGACTTCTTCCATGAATGCCGCAAAAAAATACTCTTCAAAGGTCAAATGATCAAAAGTGAGGCATAGTTAAAAGAAATAAATTTAATCAGAAGAAGATGAATTTGTGTCAAAGCCTAAGTTGTCTTTAAACCTGGAAGATTTCATTCCATCTACTTCGAAGACACGGGAACCAACCCACCAAACGTCACAACATAAACAGGATAATCTGGTAGATTCTTCATTAGATGAAGAGTTGATCTTCATTTCTGTTAATATGATTCAATTAACATATCCATATAACGATCACAGATTTGATTTTGATGATCCTATGTTCCCTGTATCAGATAGAGGAATCAAAGGAAGTTCAAGAGGCTATGGATACAGGGGAAAACGTGGATCTTTCAGAGGAAACTATTCAAATTCTACCCCTTCTAGAGCTGTGTATGTGGAAAAAACTCATTGTAGAGAAATTAAACGAGCTCAACAAGGACAAGAAAGTTATTCCACACAAGGTAGACTCAGTCCTAGAACAATTATTCTGGAAGATCGATTGAAGGTTCAATATTCTTACTCTTAGCAAGTAAATAGACCTAATCGGTCAAATATTCTAAATTCAAGAGAATTATCAACTCCTATCATGGTACAAGATGCATCAAATTCCAATGCATCAACTTCCAAGGAACCTACTAAATCATAAATTCCTATTGGGAAACACAGACCTTTGGATCAAAAGTATGATTTATTGAAACACTTAGCCCATGTACCAACTAAATTTTCAATTCTAGATTCCATGAATTTATCGACGGATCTTTGGGATTCACTCATCGAGGCTTTGTCGAGACTTCAAGAGTTTGAAACTGAAATTGTTGTAGCTGAAGTCTACCATGTAAAGAAAATTCCTGCAGAATGCCATGCAGTGATATCTTTCTCAGGTGAAGATGATGATGATGTCGTTCATGGGAATATTAGACCTTTGTACTTATCTGGAATGTTCAATGGTGTGGACATCTAAAGAGTTTTTATTGATTATGGTTCAGAAGTCAATCTCATGCTCATTCATACACATCGTCATTTGGGCCTCATGGAATCAGATTTATCTCCTTCTACCATGATGTTACAATGATATGATAAAAATGAACAATAACCACTGGGTGAGATTACACTCAGAAATCAGTTTGGAGATCTTATATCTAATTCAGATTTCATGGTTGTTGATCAAATCTCAGCCTTCATCAGCTTTCTTGTTAGACCCTGGCTACATCGCATGTGTCTATTCCTTCGTCATACCATCAATGTCTCATGTATTGTTTCGATGGTCAAGTTGGGACATTGTATGGTGATAATGCCCCATTCAAGACATGTGAATCTCAATAAATTGAGGTGGAATTCTACCACATTAGGGGAAAGGAGGAATCCACAACAAGGGAGATTACCAAATTTAATGCTCCATGTGGTTTGGAAAACATTACAGTAAATCCATTTGTGCATGTGAGTATAGATTATGTGTTTCCTATCAGTCCAATTGACAGGATAAACCCAAATCAAAATACTCTTATAGAAGCCTCCATAATGACAATCATGGCAATCCAGCTAGGCAGCATGGGAGAAATGGGTGATTCACCAAGCAATGATGAAAGTTCATATAGAGATGTCTTTATTTCATCTACTGAAATCCAACAATTCTATACTTTGACAATTAGGCCAGACGAAGTTATTGCAACATCAGAGGTGAATAATGATGTCGATTCTCAATCCATTATCTCCTCAATATTTCCCAAGGAAGACCCTTCATCATCAATCAGTTCTGAAATGGATGCTTCTTCTTCAAGATGATGAAATTTTAACATCTCTTCGGATCATGGAAATTCTTCTTTATCATCTACTATGCAAGTAGAAACGAAAGAAATAAGACATGTTAAAGAAAAATAGGAAGATATCAGGGATGAACCTCCAGTATTTGAAGAGGGTTTCACTACCACTATGGATGAACTTAGAGAAATAAATTTGGGTACAAAAGAAGATCCACGCCCCACATTAATCAGTGGGGACATGACTCTTGAAGAATAAGAGATGTATATTTACTTTTTAAAGAAAAATAGAGACATATTTTATTGGTACTGTACAGAGATGCCTGGTCTTGATCCTGATTTTCTACTCATAATTTGGGTTTACCATAAGAACATTGAGGATTTATGAAAGCTGCAAGAAGAACACACCCAACTTATGCTTTAAAAATTTAAGCTGAAGTGTATAAGTTTATCTAAGCTAACATTATCAGAGAAGTTCAATATCCCCAGTGCTTAGCTAATATTTTCCCAGTGAAAAAAAAGAATGGGAAAATTAGATTTGTCATTGATTTCAAATATCTTAATCGGCATTGTCCTAAGGATGATTTTTCAATTCCAATTAAAGAACATCTGATTGATGCAACAGCTAGTTATGAAGCACTCTTCTTCATTGATGGATATTCCAGATATAATCAAATCTGAATGGCTCCAGAAGATGAGGAATCTACAGCCTTCAGACCCCTCGAGGTGTGTTCTTCTATAGGGTAATGCCCTTTGGCCTTAAGAATGTAGGCGCAACATATCAATGTGTTGTGCATTGTATCTTCAAACACTTTTTGGGGAAGTTTGTTGAATGTTATGTGGATGATTTTGTGGTCAAATCCAAACAACGTTCTAATCACTTAGATGATTATAAAGTCATATTCAACATGCTTCGACAAAATAATTTGAATATTAACCCCTTAAAATGTGCTTTTGGTGTAACCTCATGAACATTTCTTGGCATTTTTTTATGCCATCGTGGTATCGAAGATGATCCCGAGAAGACAAAGTCAATCCTTGGTATGTCACCTCCTTGAAATTATAAATAATTGGGAGGACATCAAGGAATTTTAGCCTATATTCGGCGTTTCATCGCCAATCTAGCTGAAAAAAGTTTACCCTTCACCAAATTGATGATGAAGGGAGTCACTTACCAGTAGACTGAAGAATGTCAAGAAGCATTCAATATTCATAAGATGTATCTCTTGAGTCCACCAGTTTTAATGACACATGTTGAAGAAAGACCACTTATCCTCTATGTGACTGCTCTAGAGCAATCATTGGATGCCTTTCTTGCTCAGAAGAATGATGCTGGGAATGAGAACAGCCTCTTCTATCTCAGTTGGACTATGTTTAATGTAGAAACCCGATATTCATGTATTGAGAAGTGCTGCCTAGCATTAATCTTTGCAGTTTAGAAGTTGAGACACTACTTGCAACATCACGAGGTCTAATTGGTATCTCGCAATAACCTGCTCAAATTCATCATTAGTCGTCCAATGCTTACAGGACGTCTGGAAAGATGGTCAGTTATCATGCAGTAATTTGATATTCAATATGTGTCTCTAACTTCAATAGAGGGCCAAGATTTGGATGATTTACATGATGAACACCCTTCAGTAGAAGACACATCTTCAGATATTGAACTCCCAAATGAGGATGTCTTCTCTATTCAGGATAGTCTTCATGTATGGGTAATTTATTTTTATGGTGCTTCTAGAATTCCAATAGGGAAGAAAATGGAAGATCCTAAATTCAACAAGGATGGATTAGGAGTTATTCTTATTTTCCCAGAAAAGGTAGTGTTACTTTATTCATTCTTATTGTGGGAAGGTGGTGCCAATAATGAAGCAGAATACCAGACCCTCATTACAGGCTCAGAGTTGGTGCTTCAAGCATAATTGAATCACTTAAAGGTGAATGGTGATTCAGACCTGGTAATCAAACAAGTAATTAGGGAGTATGCAATCAGAAAAGAAGAATTGGTCCCTTTGTATGATTACGTTAGAGAGTTAATGGCAAAATTTCCTATAGAACCGACATTTTCTTATGTCTCATGATCACAAAATGCTCAAGATAATGCACTGGCTAATATAGCCACAACTCTGGAAGATCCAAATTTGGATGAGACCACCATCAGTATTACCCACCTTCGTACAATTTTACCTTATGTTCAAATCAGAACCGAAGAAATCAATGAAATTAGTCCCATTCCTGAACCATATATCCATTCTATGGGATGGATGACATCTATAAGGAAATTCCTTCATAATGGAACACTTCCACCTGATAGTGCCGAGAAAGAACATATTCGGCGGTGCGTTGTAAATTTTACTCTTTTTGATAGCCCGTATCACATAGAGAAAATTATATACAAGTGTGATTTTTATGGAGTTCTCTTCATATTCATTGATGGTGAAGAGACAATGGCTGTCATGAAATAAGTGCATGCAAGAATCTGTGGTGCCCACCAGCCTGCACATAGACTGTCTGATCAGATTTGAAAGCTTGGATACTTTTACCATTCATTGATACGATATTGTGTTGACATCACAAAGAAGTGTCATTAATTCCGCGTACTTTCCAACTTCATTCATCAACCCCCAGATTTGCTTCTTACAGCTAAATACTCGTGGCCATTAGCCACGTGGGGAATGGATGTGGTGGGACCTTATCCTTCAGCTACAACCAAGAAGTTTAAGTATATTCTTACTACTACTAATTTCATTTCCAAATGGGTAGAGGCAATACCCCTCAAATAAGTCAGTTCAAATTGAAATGTTAGCTTCATCAAGTCTAACATCATTAACATATTCGTTGTCCCTCATACCATATTGATGGAAAATGGAACTATCATTTATTCATCCTAGGTGAAGAAGTTTTATCAAGAATACAACATCAAATCCAACCATTCATCTCAGTATCATGCAGCAGCCAATGAAAAAATGGAAGCCTTCAACAAGAATCTCTCAAATATACTGCAAAAGATGGTGGATAAAGATAAGAAGTCATGGCCTGATAAACTCTTTCATACTTTATGGGCTTATTGATCCACCACTCGCACTACAATGTGGTCAACTCTGTATTCACTGGTATATGGAATTGAAGTAGTCTTTCCCATTGAAGATCAATTACATTTTCTCAGAGTAGGCATTTTTTATCAATCATCTTCAGATGAACAATCTCAAAAGTGATTGGATGAATTGGAATGGTTAGATGAGAAAATATTATGCACTTTACACCACTTGGAAGTATATCAGAATCGAATATCACGATCTTTCAACAAAAAAGTTTTTCTTCGTTCATTCGTTCAGGGAGAATTTGTTCTGGTTCTCAGAACACTAATGATACTAGGAAAGAAACCTCCCAATCATGAGCCAAAATGGGAAGGAAATTATTCAATAAATAAATTCTATTCCAATTTATTTTATTCATTAATCTCAATGAATGGAGAACACATCACGACTCCACCCAATGCGATATTTCTGAAGAATTATTTTGTATAAACACAAAATAAATAATCTACGATCCGTTCATATGACCTAAAACTATTTTAATGTCCCTTAAATCCATCAAGATGTTAATCTAAACCATCTAGAGTCCATGAATATGACTTCAAACTATTTTCATTTCTTATGTCCAACATGACGTTAAACTGTGACGTCCTAACTACATGACGTTAAACGGTATAGAAGTCCATTATGTCAAGCAAGTCATTAAATTTCATATCCAACGGTCCATGCATATAACCTTAAACTATTTTTACTTTCATACAACATGATTTTAAACTGCATCTTCTCTTTTTTTGTCCAACAAAACGTTAAACTATGAAAAAGTCTCTAATACGCCCAACATGATGTTAAAATGTGTTCTCTTTTTTCCTTACTGCATGACATTAAACTGCATAGTTCCCTTTTTTTCTAACATGACATTAAACTATATTTTCCCTATCGTCCTAACTACATGACGCTAAACTATACAGAAATCCCTTAATACATCCTATATGATGCTATAATGTATTTTCTCCCTACTACATGACATCAAACTGTGAAGCACAAATAGTCCTAACTGCAGGACTTTAAACTACATAGTCCCATCATATGTCCTACAAGATACTAAACGTTTAATCATTTGGGTTGTTGCTACCTCTTGTTTCTCACACCTAGTATTACTCATGTGAGCTTGGAGCAAGCTTCAACCATAACACACACTGTAGGCTACTAGCCATGTGTAAGTCCCAACACCATTTTTTAGGTCATTGTCCCCAAGAACAATATGATCATTAATTCATTCATTATTTTATCTACGTGGACTTTGATCCTTTCCTTTTAGGCTGGGTATGTAGGAAACCTCCCAATGTTCAATTCCAAAACCAATCTCATCACATTGGTTCACCTTTATCCTAGCTACATGACATTAAACTATAAAATACTTTTGTCATGTATGACAATAAACTACAATATTCATTGATACCCTCACCTTAGAGAGAATCAATTTTTACATTGATTTTCAATCATGTTTCATTCCAAAGACTATGTGCATACATGGAAATGATTGAACATTTTATCTATGGTTAAATCAACATTGCACTAAAGTCCCATTTCACCCTTCACATGTATGAACAAAATTTGTACGTATGGAATTTTTAGAAGTATGTGGGATTGATTCCCATCCTGATGGGATACGTAGGAACCTTCGAGTGTCCCTCGAATCTAAACCCATGTATTTTGAGCCTAACCCCAAATTCCACTTTTATTCCCCTGGCTGAAAAGTACTCATGAAAACAAACATGGTGTATTTCTTATAATTGTCCGAGATCTAGGACCCTAAACTAAGATCTCTCATACTTTCGGCCCACATGACGTTAACCGTATATCAATAACTACATATGGCATGATTACCATCCATATGAGATACGTAGTGAAGTCCAATATTTTAATTTAGGACCCAGCCAGAGCATGATTATTGTTAGCATTGATATGTGTATCTCTATATACATTGGACAATACCCATTTTCTTGTGTGTCTTAATCCTAAACTTAAATATTTTCAGATCTTCCTAATGATTTTTCTCGACTTATACTAACCATATGTCTAAATTATGAGAGTCCTTTTTATGACCAGGCAGCATGTGCCCTTAGGATGCCTTGCATAAACAGTCTACATAACAGACTTGTCAGCCAAAGGATATTATTATTTGACTATGCACCCAATTCCCTTAGGTGGACCTGTATAATTCAACCCCTAAAGGGTTTGTTAAATAATGGTAACTTCATTCATGGAAGGAAAAAATATTTTTTCATTATTTGTCTTAACAAAAATATGTAGGAATCCACAAAAAATGGCCATCCTTGACATATCTTCCCCATACTCTTTTTCACGATCTGAAAGTATTCAAGTCTATGGATTATATTTTCCTTCCTAACATTTGGGTCATACCTTCGTAGGAGTGATATTCATCCAGTTCAGAAACAATCATGTTTGTAAATATCTCATCCATATTCATGTACCTCTCTCCATATAGAAATCTCCATGATTTGGGAAATTTGAATCCCCATTTACTTCCACTGTATTTTTAGCAGTAGAAAGGTGAATTTCTGGGAGTTATTTTGCCTGACTATGCAGCACGTGCCCTTAGACAGCCTTGCATAAGCAGTCTTCATAACAAACTTGTCAGCCAAAAGATGCTATTATTTAACTATGAAGCCAATGCACTTAGGTGGCCCTGCATAATTCAACCCCCTAACGGGTTTGTTAAACAGTGGTAACTTAATTCTTGGTAACTACTTCTTCTAAATGACTTTTATCCATTTTTCATATCATTCCTCATATTCAAAATTAGTTAAGTAATGATTTTCATTTTTTCCCTCATACTTGAGTGTGGTAAAATGCTTTTAGGTAATGTGTCAAGGAATTGAGTCAATTTTAATCCATTCAGTAAATGCTATTTCGTCCTTAAATATTAGCCTTTTTATGTCCGACATGCATGACTTTAAACTGCTAAGTTTCTTATTTCTTCTTACCTCATAGTCAAATCCTCTTTTCTCTCCAGATCCAACTCTGTGGGGGGACTTTTGTTGACGCTCATTTTCATCACATTGTCTAAAGTAATGAAAAGTGAAATTCCTTAGCTCAAATTGATTCATCCATTGAAGAAAATATCAAAAATTGAAAAAGGCAAGAATAGGGCATCAAATGCACATGTGTCGCGCAGGTTCTCTCACTGTCATGCAAGTAAACTTGCGCGCCACCTAATGGTCAAGAAGGTGACTTGTGCGCCCTCTTTGAAAACCGCCCAGGGTCTTCTTTAGCCTATAAATACCACCAGTGGGCCCCCAATTTGAGCAGGAGTTTTTCCAGAATTCAGATATAGAGCTCTGAACGACCAAGTCTCTTCTCCAAGACTTCTGAACACTTATAAGGTAATTACATACGTAGAATGTAAGGTCTAAACAAGAGGAATAAGGTCTAAGTGTTATAATTCACCAGCACTTGTGCACACAAGTGTTTTACCCTTAAAGGAAATGGACACACTTACGTGCCTCCTTACCTACTCATTGAATCATGCGTGCCACTCTTCTGGAAGTACCTCGGGATAATTTTAAAGGCTTTGTTCAACGATCACCATAGTATTACCCTACTGGTTAACAATCGCGCAAGTACCCATGTGCCGTACAGGTACACCTGTGCGACCAGGACTTGCGCGTCGACCACACTTACCCGTCACCCAACTCCTTCACCAGGTTTTGTCCGCCAACCAGGAATTGCACACCGACCACACTTGCACGCCCTTCTTTTTTTGGGTTCCCTTCCTGCCCATATCACTTCCCTTACACCTATCCACCTCTCCTCTTCAAGATTAAGCCTTCAGAACTCTCTCTAAAGACATTTATTGAATGATTTCTTTGTTGGTTCTTTATCTGAAAGGAATTCTATGGAATATCTCTAAAAAACTAGTGATTTACACATCATTACATAACTAAATTTAGAGAGATCAGTCATTCAACCTCATCATTTAAGATGAGAGAATTCTTAATTTGGTCCTCCTTTTTCTAGAGTAAGCCCCAGTCTAAAATCTCATTAATTTGGGAATCCTCCTTAAGAGTAAGCCCCAAATCCTCATTAATTTCGGCCTCCTTTTCAAGAGTAATCCCCAATCCCGTAATATGGGCATCCCTTATATGATTAAGCCCCAGTCATAAATCCTTTTTGATTTGGGCTTCCTTCTCATGAATAAAACCTAGTCATAAGTTCCCTCTTAACTTGTGCATCTCCATTAATATAAATCCCCATGATTAGAGTATCCAAATCTCCATAAATTATATACACCATTATGGACCTTGTTCCTAGATTTATTCCCTGAAGCAAATCTTCATCTTTATCTGTTTGGGCATTCATACATACAGAAGCCCCACATCATTGCATCATTCATCGCACAATTTTCTGGCTTCACCAATACCTCTTGTTTTTCACACCGATCATGAATCACATGAGTTTGAGTGTAAAAGTAACCATGACATATTTCTTTGAGCCATCACTCATGAATAAATATCATACTCCCTTACTCGAACTACATGGGTTCTGATTCATTTTCTAAACAATGGATACATAGGTAGCCCATTTGCGGGAAGGATCCCAACTCTAAAATAATCCATGGCCTTCTGAATGACAACAAAATTAAAGTGCCCCAATAAGTGGCATTAACACTAGTATGGTTATCATAATGACCAAGAGACATTTTTTATGGAAGGATACCATTGATTAAAATTCTCTAACAAATACAGATGATTCTCTATCAATGAAGAACCTCAAATATATATAAAAGATTCTCTAAATTTCATACATATTAATCATTTATTGTCATACCTAAAAGAAATATCATTTTATACTTGGTAATTTAATGAGGATTCACAAACATAACATAAATCTATAAAGACTGTCCCAGAGTAGACAATAATTCCCCTCAAAATAAGTGCATGAGTCTGAACTCCTATCCTCTAGGCCAATGAAAATACCTAAGCCTCATCATTCCACATCTAATGAGCGCCTACCTTTGAAATGTAGGTCAAACTGGATGTGGAATCATTGGATGTTTCTCAATCTAAGAACATACCCATTACAAACCGCTTGGAAAGTTTGAACCTTTAATCAACGAGGTCATCCCCAATTCCAATGGAAACAAAAAATGGTGAACCTGATGTGAATCCATAACCAAGTTAAAAATGATGTTTTATTTATTTGTTAGGCCCCTATTTTAAACTCAATGAGAGGGCCAACAAAACAATCAAAAACATTTAAGCTAATCCAAAAGATGTAGTGGATTGATTTATCTTGATTATGTCTGTTATATCAAACATTCACTCTTCTCCGAGATCTTCTGTATTTCCAAAATGGATTCTCTTATGTTCACACTCGTAAATACGTCTACTATGAAAACTTATGCTACAAATGCCACTGCTGCTACTCCTACTGGATTGTCTTCCGCTCTGAGGAAAACATCACCTACTCAGCTTCTTCAACGATGAATATAAAATGTTCTGGTTAAGGAGTACCATCAAAATAGTACTATTCTGACATTGGAGGCTGCTCTACAAGCCCTCCAAGTCATTAATTCAACATGGTCATTCGGACACCAATGAAAAGTGATTAAGAAGCAGACAGTGCTAACCACCGTCTCTAACCGTTTCAGTTCATTATCCCTAGAACACAACAACCATTCACTCCCGTATTCTGAGGAGGTGAATGAGAAGGTCCCTTAGGGCCTTAATTCATGGAGACATGAGTTCTTCCAAAGGGATCCTATCAACAATCGACACCAGACTCATGTGGCAGTGCACCCTCAACAAGATGAGGGAATCATCTCCAGGTGTTCGACTCATGTTCCTCGAACCCGAGCAGGGAAGACGAATCGCCAGAGGCGAAATTCGGTCAACAGTGAGCAGGTTCTGATCTCTTCCATCTCTAGAGAAGTCCACCAACCTAACTTGGTGGCAAGCAATGAGCGGGCACGCACACCCATCCATTTTATTTCCAGTATCTAGCATACTTTTTTGGAAGAAACACACCAATCTTACCAGGAAATTCCAGTGGAGTACTATTGGCAGGAACATACACCTGTTTATACGTCATCATCTAGTCAGCAGTCTTGTCTGACTACATATGATGGAGCTCATCAACCACATTGGGCGAATTGAAATTAGCAGGCACATACACTACTAATATTGATCAAGCCTACCAATAGTCTCGTTTGGTATCACTTGGGGAAGTCAGTCGGAAAGCTCTAGAGACAAACAAGATGCCGACTAAACTCTCTGCCTCCACACTTGAGTACTGTCAGGATTCACTGACAGGAAAAGATGGATTGGAGAATGAACATACACCTACTCCAATCACTGAATGGACCTATATCCATTTTCTGGTACCTAATTTCACCATGTATATTCTATCAATGGTGAAAGAGCAGAAGAAAATCCCTGCTCATATTCTAGATACCTACCAGGATATTATAACAGCTTCAGCAGCATCTCAAGGAAAGACACATAAATCTATCCCTACTAGGGGTGCGACACATCATCAGTTCACTCCAGAACAGACATACACATATGTTCCAGTCCAATAGGGTTGTGGGGCGTATTCTCCCATATCATACGGACAACCATGTTAGGCACATACACCTGGTTTGAGCAGAGATAATCAGCCTAACCTGACTGTTTCTCTTGAGTAGGCACATACACCTGGAAAATTGAGTAAGACGACATCTAAGAAGAAGACCCTCCCTGCACAGTCAAAAAATCAAGGGCCAATCTATAACAGGTCCTTACTCAATGCTGGTGTTATTGAATCCCTCTGACAATTTTCTGTTGGAATCCATGATTCTACTCCATCATTTCCCAATAGTGGGAACATTAATTCCGAAGGTCTTCAAAAGACACTTCCTCAAGAAGTCTTGCATCATGATAGTTCGGTAAATCTTGATGTTTCATCTTTAGATGAGAGATATAATAACCCTCTATGTAGACAGAAGACCAAGGAGCAAGAGATCTCATCTTTTTCTATAACCCACCATGGTGGTCCTCCCCATGATATGGAATTTCGCTACGAAATTCCTCTCCGCAGTAGTGATGCACATTTCCTATAAAATGCTCTAGTGGACAATGTAGTGCTGAGAAAGCCCTCTTATCTTGAGGAACTTTAAAATGAGAAATCACTCATGTCTGATGCTTTATCTCTAGTAGGTGAAATACTCTCTCAATCAGAAGATATCCCAGGGTGTAGTTCATTCTCTGAACCACCCCTGGGTCATTCATCTTCTAATTTAATCAGTCTATTCTTAACCAGTCCTGTTGAATCAGATGAAGTAAGAAGGAAGCACTAGCTCTGGTCAAAGCAGTTACAGGAATAATTATTGAATGATAAAGAGGAAATGCTGAACATGAGAAAACAACTGGCGAAAGGTGAAGTGCTAGTCATGTTTTGGCCTTTGGCCGACACTCATTATGATATTCTAGAGATGTTGATAGAAGATGGAATCTATGATATTCATCTCAACATATGGAAAAATAATTGTCAGTTGTAAAAGAAAGTATTATATTATGATTAATATTAAAATCATGTTAAGATAATAGAAGGGTTACAACACCAAATTGTCAGGGCATCTCTATCAGTCCCTCGATATCTGACGGCTGAAAAGCAGCAGAGATCCCTTCAACGTTGTAGCACTAAGAAAATTGCGCCAGTTAATTTCCAATTCCACATATGGTATTCATATTATGGGGTGGGGTTTTCATGGAGCACTACATTTCACTGCACTCTCATAACAGCAAAGCCCTCCGAAAATGGTCTCATGCAATGTTATTGCCCATGTCCGGCCAAAGTCAATGGGTTTTGTTTGTAATAAAAAGTTGGCCCAAGAACATGCCTCAACTAGTTATTCTCAAAATCAAGAATACATGGAAAATGTTGTTGAATTACTCCTACATCAAGAAAATGAGAATATTGAACATGCCACTTGTATGGAGAAAGCACATAATCATGTGAGAGAAGTGTTAGAAATCATCCAATGGTCTTTTGAGCTGGGTGAAAAAAGTTGATGTCGATTGATGCATCCAGCTAATTTCCAAACTAAGGTCCATAGGATGAAGAGAGATTTTAATAAACTCTCAGACATAGCATTTCAAGAGCCACCCTAGATTTCCAAACTGGGGTCTCTTTTAACCCAACCCTCAGAATCAAAAAATAGGATTCGAGGAGTTGAGCGAGGACAATAGGAACAGCCCCAGTCCACCAGACTGGGGACTTTTTCAAATCATCAATCCCCACCTCAGCGAAAATCAGTCTTCTCTCGATTGGAGAAGAAGCCACAAGAAGAATGAAGAGCCAAATTATCAGGACATTCTCTCCAAATTACGGTTCATCAAGAAGTTTCTGAGGGATCGAATCAACAAAAAGAAATGTCTCATCAAAGACATGGAAGAAGAAAATATCATAGAAATGTTGCAATGTGTTATGCATCCCTTAATATCATTAATGTCATTGTTTCTACTCCTACAGAACATGAGGCTAACTCAGGGGGCTCATATGAAGAGGTTCCTTCTCAAGAAGTTGTATGCACATACACAACTGAATAATGTGTGCATACACGAAATCAAAGGATTACCCAAAACCAACGTAATCTTTCAGGTAACCCACTTCCACCACACTGAAAAAGAGCCAACAAGGGGAAAGGAAAATCAGGTTACATAACCTTCCTTTGGAGAATTCCAATCACTCTCACTAGAGAAAAAATTTGTACAAAAGGGTGAAGAAAAAAAGTAATTTATGAGGATAAATGTAGAACTATTTTAGGGTAGTCATCCTCCTAAGCATGCTGGAGTCAGTCAGCCAAGGGAATTTGTTTTCACTACTGAAATGGATCAAGAATATCCTCCTCTTTCAGTACACCATCACAGGTCTAATCCCATGGGTCAAGTGCAACAACAACTCACTGTGCAACCAACAGTTTCAGTACCATTTTCCACATTAGTACCAGCGCCAGTCATTGCACCTGTTCAGGTCCAGGTTCAACCAGATGTTTCTAAAAAGTTAATAACTACTATTGAGTCATTAACAGCTCGGTTAGAGACTATGTAAGGGATGCGTGCGCAGGTTCAACCATAAAATAGAGTTTACCCTAAATGGGTAGATTCAATCCCTCCCCCATCATGTTTTGGGAACCCTTTATTACCTATTTTCAATGGATCAGGTGATCCTAAACTGAATTTGATGCATTACATGTCTTGTTGCGATCCTATGTTGGGAACTCCGGAGCAGGAAGAAGGAGTGAATCTCATATGCTTTATGCGAACCATGAAAGGACCATCCTTTTTCTGGTACACAAGTTTGCAATCTCCGTCAATTACCGGATGGGAGGATCTTCACCAAATATTCCTTCTCCAATTCATCACAACTTTTCTAATGAAAACATTTTTTGATCTTACAAACTGTAAGAAAAGGGAGAATGAAAGGGTCTCATATTACATTGGTCACTGGAAGGGATTAACATATTCCTTATGCTTAGCACTCCCTTAAAAAATAATTTTTGCCATTCTGTATGGAAAATCTATGTGACGAATTGAACACGCCATTGATCCCTATGAAATAAACAGGAGGGTTTTGAGGCCTTACTTCAATCACTCAACAGATTGAAGATTATCTTATATAGGCTAAGGCTAAATCTCGTGTAATTCCATCAGCTCCAAGAAGGAGAATTGATAAAGTAGATACAACTACAGTTATGCTTAAACAAGAACCTATACTTGCTTCTACTTCAAAACATTCATTTTCCCGATGGTATCCACCTCCGGAGCACCACCAATAGAGGATGTTTCATCAATATGATCAAAGTGATCAAAGAAAAATACAATTTGAGGATCGGAAGATGAAAAAATTATCTTTCCGAAATGAACATGTTTCAGGCTACATCATTTCAGCCATGGAAACAAATTTGTTCAGTTGCCAAGGACCAAAAGGCCAAACAAGGAAGGAGATGAAGATTATCCCAATTATTTCCCTTTTCATAAAATGTTGGGCATCCTATCTAGGAGTGTTTTTTATTTAGATACCTCGTCCAAAATATGGTAAAAATCGGGACAAGTCACACTAAAAGGCTCTTCAGCCTAGGTTGCATGTGTCACTGCTACAATTCCAGAGGAGAAAGGAGAATGAAAAGAAGAAAAGAAAACAAATGCACAAAAATATGATGACTGGATGGTTGGAAATACAATCAACCAAACTCATGTTATTTTGTGAACACAATTGAAGAATCTAATTGTGCCTTCTGCCATGAATGCTGCAACAAAATCCTCTTCAGACATCAAATCCTCAAAAGGGTGGCATAGTTCAATGAACAAAAAGCAATCAGAAGAAGATGAGTATGTGTAAAATCCTTAGTTTTCTTTAAATCTGGAAGATTTCATGTCATCTACTTCGAATCCATGGGAACCGCCCCACCTAATGGCACAGCCTATACAGGCTAATCAGGCAGAGTCTTCATCGGACGAAGAGTTGATCTTCGGTTCTGTTAATATGATTCAATTAACATATCCGTATATCGGTCACCGTTTTGATTTTGATGAGCCCAAGTTCCCTGTATTAGACAGAGGAATCAGGGGTAGTTCGAGAGGCTCAGGATATAGGGGAAAACATGGATCTTTCAAAGGAAAATATTCAAATTCTACCCATGCTAGAACTGTGTATGCGGCAGTAACTCGTGGTAGATCCCTTCAACGAGATCAAAAATAACAAGCAAGTTCTTCCACACAAGGTAGACTTAGTCCTAGAAAAATTATTATGGAAGATCAATTGAAGGTTCCATCTTCTTCATCTTAGCAAGTAAATATACCTAATCGGTCTAATCTTACAAAGTCAGGAGTATTATCTACTCCTATCCCGGTACATGATGCATCAAATTTGAAAGCATAAACTTCCATGGCACCTGCTAAACCAAATGTTCATATTGGTAAACACAGACCTTTGGATCAAAAGTATGATGTATTGGAACACGTGGCAAAATTAAAATCCATGTTTTCAATTTAGGATGACATGAATTTATCGAAGCATCTTCAGGATGCACTCATCGAGGATTTTTCAAGTCCTTAGGAGTTGGAAACTAAAATTGTTGCAACTGAAGTCTACTATATAGAGAATAAGCCTGCAGAATGCCATGCTGTGATATCTTTCATAGGTGAAGATGTAGATGATTTCGTGAATGGGCATATTAGCCTTTTGTACGTATCTAGCAAGGGCAATGGTGTGGAAATCTGAATAGTTTTTATTGGTAATGGTTCCGGAGTCAATCTCATGCGCATTCGTACACTTCGTCCTTTGGGCCTCATAGAATCTGATTTATCTCCTTCTACCATGATGTTACAAGGATATGATAAAATTAATAGGAAAAACTGGGTCAGATTACACTCAAAAATCAGTTTGGAGATCTTGTATCCAATTCAGATTTCATGGTTGATGATCAAGAATCAGACTTCAACTTCTTTCTTGGTATACCATGACTACATCGACATGCGGTTATTCCTTCATCATACCATCAATGTCTCAAGTATTGTATCGATGGTCATGTTGGGACATTTTATGGTTATAAGTCCGCATACAAGACATGTGAATCTCAATACATTGAGTCGTAATTCTACCACATTAGGGGAAAGGAGGAATCGACCACAAGGGAGATTACTGAAGTAAATGATCCATATGGTTTGGAAAAGATTCCAGTAAATCTATTTGCACATTTGAGTAAAAATTATGTGTTTCCTATCTGTAAAATTTACAAGATATACCCAATTCAAAAAACTCTTATGGAAGCCTCCATAATGTCAATCATTGTAATCCAGCAAGACAGCATAGGAGAAATTGGTGATTCACCAAGAAATGATGAAAGTTCAAATGGACATGTCTTTATTTCATCAACTGAAATCCAAAAAGTCTATACTTTTCCAATCAGGCCAAAGGATGTTATAGAAGTATCACAGGTGAACAGTGATGTGGATTTTCAATCCATCATCATCTCTTTATTTCCCATGGATGACAACTTTATCATCAAAAATATCATAAATGGAAGCTTCTTCTTCATGATGTTCAAATTTCAACATCTCTTCTGATCATATAAATCCTTCTTTATCATCTACTATGCAAGTAGAAATGAAAGAAATAACACATGTTGAAGAAGAAGAGGAAGATCTTAGGGATGTTCCTCCATCATTTGAAGAGGGTATCTCTACTGCTGTGGATGAACTCAGAGAAATCAATCTGGGTACAAAAGAAGATCCACGCCAAACTTTAATCAGTGCTGCAATGACTCTTGAAGAAAAAGATATCTATATTTACATTTTAATGAAAAATAGAGACATATTTACTTGGAACTATACAGAGATGCCTGGGCATGATCCTGATGTTTTTACTCATCATTTGGGTTTACCAGAAGAACATCGAGGATTTAAGCAACCCGCAAGAAAAAAACACCCAACATATGCTTCCAAAATTGAAGCTAAATTAGATAAGCTTATCAAAGATAACTTCATAAGAGAATTTCAATATCCCAAGTGGTTGGCTAATATTGTCCTAGTGGAAAAGAAGAATGGGAAAATTAGATTCTATATTGATTTTAGAGATGTTAATATGCATTGTCCTAAGGATGATTTTCCAGTTCCAATTACAAAACATCTGATTGATGCAACAGCTGGTTATGATGCACTCTCCTTCATGGATGGATATTCTAGATATAATCAAATCTGAATGGCTCCAGAAGATGAGGAATCTACAGCCTTTAGAGCCCCTCAATGTGTGTTTTGCTATCGGGTAATGCCCTTTGGCCTAATGAATGCAGGAACAAAATATCAGTGTTCTATGCATCATATCTTCAAACCCTTTTTAGGGAAGTTTGTTGAATGTTATGTGGATGATTTGGTGGTAAAATACAAACAACATTCTAATCACTTGGCTGATTTGGAAGTTATATTCAGCAAGATTCAACAACATTATTTGAAGATGAACCCCTTAAAATGTGCTTTTTGGGTAACCTCAGGAAACATTCTCGCCTTTTTGTATGCCATCATTGTATCGATGTTGATCATGAGAAGACAAAGTCAATCCATGGTATGTCACCTCCTCAAAATTTTAATTAATTGAGAGGACTTCAAGGATATTTTTCCTATATTCGGCATTTCATTGCCAATCTGGGAGGAAAAAGTTTACCCTTCACCAAATTTATGAAGAAGGGAGTCACATACCAGTGGACTAAAGAATGTCAAGAAGCATTCGATATTATTAAGAAGTATCTATTGAGTCCACATGTATTAATGCCACTTGCTGAAGTAAGACCACTTATCCTCTATGTGACAACGCTAGAGCGATCATTGGGTGCCTATCTTTCTCATAAGAATGATGATGAGAATGAGAACAACCTCTACTATCTCAGTCAGACTATTCATGAAGCTGAAAACTGATATTCATGTATTGAGATGTGCTTCCTAGCATTAATCTTTGTAGTTCAGATGTTGAGACACTACCTGCAACATCACGAGGTCCAATTGGTATCTCGCAATAACCAGCTTAAATTCATCCTTAGTCATCCAATGCTTACAGGACGTCTGGCAAGGTGGGCAGTTATCTTGCATCAATATGATATTCAATATGTTTCTCAAAGGGAAATAAAGGGCCATGCTCTGGATGATTTCCTTGCTGAACACCCTCTAGTAGAAGACACATCTTCAGATATTGAACTCCCTAATGAGGAAGTCTTCTCTATTCAGGATAGTCCTCAGGTATGGGAAATGTATTTTGATGGTTCTTCTAGAAGTCCAACAGGGACGAAAATGGAAGATACTAAATTCAACATGGATTGATTGGGAATTATTCTTATTTCCCCAAAAAAGGCAGTGTTACCTTATTCCTTCTTATTGTGGGAAGGTGGTACCAATAATGATGCAGAATACCAAACCCTCATTGCAGGCATGAAGTTGGCGCTTCAAGCACAAGTGAATCACTTAAAGGTGAAAGGTGATTCAGACATGGTAATCAAAAAAGTCAACGGTGATTATGCAATCAGAAAAGAAGAATTGTTCCCTTTGTATGATTATGTCATAGAGTTAATGGTAGAATTTCCAATGGACACGACATTTTCATATATCCCTCGATCAAAAAATTATCAATCTGATGCACTAGAAAATATATCCATAGCTCTGTCAGATCCAAATCAAGATGAAACAACCATCAGTATTTCCCATCGTCGTACAGTTTCACCTTATGTTCAAATCATAACAGAAGTGATCAATGAAATTAGTCCCATTCCAAAACCATATGGTCATACTATGGTATGGATTGCACCTATCGGGGAATACCTTCCGAATGGAACACTTCAACCGGATAGTGCTGGGAAAGAACAAATCTGGCGGTGTGTGGTCAATTTTACTCTTTATGATAGCCCAGCTCACTTAGAGAAAATTATCTACAAGAGTAGTTTTGATGGAATTCCTTTCAGATGAATTGATGGTGATGAAACAATGGCTTTCATGAAAGAAGTGTATGCATGAATCTGTGGTGCCCACTAATTTGGACATAGACTGTCTAATAAGATTCGATGGCTCAGATACTTTTGGCATTCAATGATACAAGATTGTGTTTATTTCACCATGAAGTGTCATTCATGCCAAGTACATGACAACTTCATTCATCATCCCCTAGAGTTGCTTCTTATAGCAAAAATACTCATTTCCATTTTCCATGTGGGGAATGGATGTGGTGGGACGTTATCCTTCATCTACAACCATCAATTTAAGTATATTCTTACTACTACTAATTTCTTTTCCAAATGGGTAGAGGTAATATCCCTCAATGAATTCAATTCTAAATGCATTGTTAGTTTCATCAATTATAACATCATTACCAGATTTGGTGTCCCACATGCCATATTGACGGACAATGGCACCATCTTCTGTTCATCTGAGGTGAAGAAGTTGTATCAAGAATACAACATCAAATCCAACCATTCATCTTTGTATCATGCAGCAGCTAATTGCCAGATAGAAGCCTTCAACAAGACTCTTTCAAATATAGTTCAAAAGATGGTGGATAAAGATAAGAATTTGTGGACGGATAAACACTTTCATGATTTATGGGCTTATTAAACCACCACCCGCACTGTAATGCGGCCAACTTCATATTCACTGGTATATGGATCGGAAGAAGTCTTTCCCATTGATGTTCAGTTACCTTCGCTCAGAGTTTCCATTTGTGATCAATCATCTATAGAAGAACAATCTCAAAAGCGATTGGATGAATTGGAATGGTTATATGTGAAAAAATTGTTCACTTTGCACCACTTGGAAGTCTATCATAATCGAATAGCACGAGTTTTCAACAAAAAAGGTTATCTTCGTTCATTCATTCAGGGATAATTGGTACTATTTCTTAGAACTCTGATGATACCAAGAAAGAATCCTCCAAAGCTTGAGCCAAAATGGGAAGGACCTTATTCAAAACATAGAGTTTATTATAATGGAGGTTATTCATTAATCTCAATGGATAGAGAACTCATCATGACTCCAACCAGTGCCGGATTTCTGAAGAAGTATTTTGTATAAACACAAAATACCTAATCTATGGTCCATGCATATGGACATATAATATTTGCATGTCCCTTAAGATCAGCATGACGTTAAACTACACCATCCAGAGTCCATGAATATGACATTAAACTATTCTCATTTCTTACATACAACATGACGTTAAACTATGACGTCCTAACTACATGACGTTAAACTTTATAGAAGTCCCTTATATCCAGTAATACATTAAACTGCATAACCAATGGTCCATGCATATATCCTTAAACTATTCTCACATTCATCCAACATGATGCTAAACTGTATCATCCCTTTTTCATCCAACATGATGTTAAACTATGAAAAAGTCCCTATATGTCGAACATGACGTTAAAATGTGTTCTCTTTTTTCCTTATTTCATGACATTAAACTGCACAGTTCCCTTTTTTCAAACATGACATTAAACTGTATTGTCCCCATAATCCTAACTATATGACGCTAAACTATACTAAAATCCCTTAATACGTCCTACATGATGCTAAACTATATTTTCTCCCTACTGCATGACATTAAACTGTGCATCACCAATAGTCCAAACTACAAGACTTTAAACTGCATTGTCCCTTGATATGTCCTACATGACATTAAACTGTGCATCTTTAGGGTTTTTTCTACCTCTTGTTTCTCACTCCGATTATGAATCAAGTGAGCTTAGAGAAAAATTCAACCATAACACCCACTCTAGGCTACTAACCATGTGTAAGTGCGAACACACCATTTTTTTTGTCGTTGTCCCCAAGAAAAACTTGATCATTAATTCATTCTTTAATTGAATTACATGGACTTTGATCCTTTCCTTTTAGGCTGGGTATGTAGGCAACCTCCCAAGGTTCAATCCCAAAACCAATCTCTTCACATTGGTTCAACTTTGTCCTAGATACATGTAATTAAATTGTACAACACTTTTGTCCTATATGACAATAAACATAAAAATTCATTGATACCCTCACCTGAGAGGGATTCAATATTTACATTGATTTTCAATCATGTTTCATTCCAAAGACTACATGGATACATGGCAATTACCAAATCTTTTATCTTTGGTTAAATCATCATTGCACTAAATTACCCTTTCACCCTTCACATGTATGAACAAAATTTGTACAGAGGGAATTTCTAGAACTATGTGGGCATGATTCCCATCCTTATGGGATACGTAGGAACATTCGAGAGTCCCTAAAATCCAGCCCCAAGTCTTTTCGGCCAAACCCAAAATTCTACTTTCAGTCCCCTGGCTGAAAGGTACTTATGAAAACACACACTGTGTATTTCTTATAATGGTCTGAGCTCTATAACCCTAAACTCAGATCTCTCATACTTTCGTCCCACACGACGTTAAACTGTATTTCAAGAACTATGTATGGCATGATTCCCATCCTTAAGGGATACGTAGTGAAGTCCAATATTTCAGTTCAGGACCCAGCTAGAGCATGATTATGGTTAGCATTGATCTGTGTATCTCTACATACATTGGAAAATACCCATTTTTTGTTTGTCTAAATCCCAACCTTAAATATTATTAGTTCTTCATAAATCTGTTCTCAACTTCTAGTCACAAAATGCCTAAATTCTGAGGGTCCTTTTTTTTGACCATGCAACACGTGCTCTTAGGCGACCTTGCATAAATAGTCTACATAATAGACTTGTTATCAAAAGTATATTATTATTTGACCATGTAGCCAATTCCCTTAGGTGGCCTTACAAAATTCAACCCACTAACGGGTTTGTTAAATAATGGTAACTTCATTCTTTGGAAAGAAACCATCATTTTTCTTTAGTTGTCTTAACAACAATATATAGGGATCCGCAAAAAATGGCCATCCTTGACATATCTCCCTCATACTCTTTTTCATGATCTGAAAGTATTCAAGTGTATGGTTTATATTTTCCTTCCCTACGTCTGGTTCATACCATCATAATAGTGATATTTATCCAGTTCCTCGACAATCATGTTTGGAAATATCTTCTCCATATTCAAGTACCTCTCTCCATACAACAAAATCTATTCTTTGGAAAATTTGAATCCCCATAAACTTCCATTGGTTTTTAGTAGTAGAAAGGTAAATTTCATGGAGATTTTCTTCCTTCCTATACAGCACGTGCCCTTAGGCGGCCTTGCATAAACAGTCTACATAACAGACTTGACAGCCAAATGATGCTATTATTTAACTATACAACCAATGCCCTTAGTTGGCCCTCCATAATTCAACCCTCTAATGGGTTTGTTAAACAGTGGTAACTTCATTCTTGGGAACTACTTCTTCTATATTCCTTTAAGCCTTTTTTCATATCATTCCTCAGATTCCAAATTTCTTAAGTCATGGTTTACATTTTTTCCATCATAATTGATTGTGGTAATATGTTTTCGGATAAAATGTCAAGGAATTGAGTCAATTTTAATCCATCCGGTCAAAGCTATTTTGACCTTAAACATTATCCTTTTTATGTCTACCATGCATGGCTTTAAACTGCCATATTTCTTATTTCTTCTTACCTTAGAGTCAAATCCTATTTTCTCTCCAGATACAAATCTGAGGGGGGACTTTTGTTAACTCTCATTTTTTTCACATTGTCTAGCTGAATGTAAAGAGAAATTCATTTTCTCAAATTAATTCATCCTTTGAAGAAAACATCAAAAATCGACAAAGGGATGAACAAGGCCTAAAATGAACATGTGCCGCGCAAGTTCCCTCACTGTCGCGCAAGTACACTTGCGCGCCGTCTAATGGTCACACAGGTGACTTGTCCGCCATCTTTGAGAACCGCCAAGGGTCTTCTCCAGCCTATAAATACCCCCAATGGGACCACATTTGAGGAGGATTTTTCCAGAATTCAGATTCAGAGATCTGAATGCCCAAGTCTCTTCTTCAAGTCTTCTGAACACTTCTAAGGTAATTCTTTACCAAGAATAAAAGGTCTAAACAAGAGCGATATGGTCTAAGTGTTAGAATTCACTAACACTTGCGCACCTAAGTTTTTTACCCTTATGGGAAATGGACACACTTCCCACCTCCTTGCCAACTCATTGAAACTTGCGCACCACTCTTCTGGAAGTACCTCGGGATAATTTTAATGGCTTTTGTCAAGGATCTCCCAAGTATTACCCTACTGTTTAACAATTGTGCAAGTACCCATGTGCCGCGCATGTACACCTGTGTGACCAGGACTTGCGTGCCGACCACACTTTCAAGTCGCCGTACCCCTTCATTAGGACTTGCGCGCCAACAAGGACTTTTGCGCCGACCACACTTGCGCGTCTTCCAGGACTTGCATGCCCTTCTATTTTTGGGTTCCCTTCCTGCCCATTTCACTTCTATTACACCTATCCACCTCTCCTCTTCCGGATTATGCCTTCAGAACTCTCTCCAATGCCATTTATGGCATGATTTATTTTTTGGCTTCCTTATCTGAAAGGAATTCTATGGAACATCTCTCAAAACCTAGTGATTTACACATCGTTACATCACTAAATATAGAGAGTTCATTCATTCTACCTCATCCTTCATGATGAATGAATCCTTAATTTGGGCCTCCTCTTTCAAGAGTAAGCCCCAGTCTAAAATCTCAATAATTTTGGCATCCTCCTTAAGAGTAAGCCCCAAATCATCATTAATTTGGTCCTCCTTTTCAGGAGTAACCCCAATCCCCTAATATTGGATGCCTCCTTAGGAGTA
Organism: Viscum album; assembly: GCA_963277665.1. NCBI lineage: Eukaryota > Viridiplantae > Streptophyta > Magnoliopsida > Santalales > Viscaceae > Viscum > Viscum album. The sequence goes on along the minus strand of CAUJRU010002002.1, from coordinate 53,999 downwards.
AGCACCAGTCATTATTCTTTTTTGATTTTGGCTTCCTTATCAGGAATAAAACCTAGTCATAAGTCCCCTTCTAACTTGGGAATCTCCCTTAAGAGTAAGCCCCAAGATTAGAGTATCCAAATATCCATAAAGTATAAACACATTTATGGACCTTGTTACTAGATTTATTCCCTAAAGTAAATCATCATCTTCATCTGTTTGGGCATTCATACAAACATAATCCCCACATCAATGCATCTTTCGTGGCACAATTGGCTGGTTTCACCAATACCTCTTGTTTCTCACACCGAGCATGACTAACGTGAGCTTAGAGTGTAAAACTAATCATGACATATTTCTTTGAGCCATCAATAATTCATAAATATCATATTCCCTTACTCGAACTATGTGGGTTATAATTCCTTATCTAAACAAAGGATATGTATGTTGTCCATTTGTGGGTACGATCCCAACTCTTAAATAATCTATGTTCTTCTGAACGACAAAAAACATCAAGTGCCCCACTGAGTGGCTTTAAAACCAGTATGGTTATCATAATGACCAAGAGATATTTATTTATGTAAGGATGCCATTGATTAAAAATATCTAAAAATTACAGTTGATTCTCTATCAATGAATAACCATGAATACATATAAAATATCCTGTAAATTTCCTAAATATTAATCATTGAAAGTCAAACCTAAAAGAAATCTCATTTTATAATTTGTAATGTAATAAGGATTCATGAACATAACTTAAATATATAAAAAGTGTCTCGGAGTAGACATTAATTCCCCTAAAAAGGCGAGATGAGTACGACCTCCCATCCTCTTGACCAATGAAAATTCCAAAGCCTCATCAGTCCACAACTAATGAGATCCTACCTTTGGAAAGTAGGTCCCACTATATGTGGAATCATTGGATGTTTCCGGTACTATGAAAAAACCCACTAGAAACCTCTTGGAATGTTTGAACCTTTAATCAACGAGGTCATGCCCAATTCCAGAGGAAACAGACACTGGTAAGATCACCCTAATAAGAAATTGGAAGACCAGTGATGATTAAAGGATTTAAAAGTTTTTTGTGATGTTGTAAGTAGATATAGAACATCATAGTGTGAAATAAATTCGTATGATAATTTTATCATTTTGAGTTCAAGGCCATGAATAAATTTGAGAAGAAGAAGATGTTGTTTTTTAGTTAGACTAATAAATAAAATATACATACCATTGGGTCCAGAAGAGTCATACTCATGAATTAATGTTTGTTGAAAGTTAGATTTTTATATATTTATAGAATGAAAAGAATGAAAGGATGATCATAATTGCGCTGAGAATGAATGTTAGAATGTAGTTTGTTGATAAGGAAAGGAACACTGTAAAAAGTAAATGAAATATAAGCCTTGTTAAAAAAAATACTCTAAATGTTATTGGAACATTTGTGAAGAGTTTAAGAGGTAAAAATTGAAATTATTTAATGTGTAAATGTTAGAGAAATCTATAAATTTTTAAAGAAGTAAAGGATGAAGATTAAATGTGAGTTTTTTATAAGTTTTGAAATATTGGATATGGGGAAAGTATTCAAGTTTCCCACTATTTATATTCTTAAATCACTATAAATATTTTCTCATATAATTTGATCATTATAAATATTTATAAAAGCAGAAAAGGTAGAGTGTATAATAATTCAAGTAAATATTTATTATAGATAAATATCATTAGAAGATTAAATATATGTTGATTTTTTAATAGTACTAAGAAACATCATATTGAGAATATTTTATTGAGTCAATAGGACTATGTAATATTAGACTGAGTATTTGAGTAGAGTTTGAGTATTGAAATTGTGAATGATTTTTTATACTAATTTCATCAGACTAATTTCATAAGACTGAGTCCATTCGACCCACCCTTTTTGGACAGAGAGTATTAGACCCAATCAAATAAGAATGAGGATTTAGAATGATCATTTGTAGGTCAATTTCATCAAATTCATTATTATTATTATTTTGCCCCAATTTTTTTACATAAAAACATTATAAAATAGTAAAATTCAGTATAACCATTCTTATTAGGATATAGGAGGTTTCTAATGGGATTTGGAACATGTTATACAATCTTCTAATTAATAGTGATTTTTTGTAGACCCGTGGGAGTAGCTATGGAACAGATGTAGGTCCTAGAACTAAGGAATATCCATGAAATTATTGTGTTCTTTAATTGCTTTCCTTATTTTTCATGCATAAGTATTTACAAAAAGATGATTAAAAAATAAATCATAATAGGTTACAGGGTTATGCTTTAAAAATTATAGAATCTTATAAAAGTTATCAAATGATTCAACCCCCTTTACATTTGTAATTCGATACATTAGGACATCAATTGGTATCCTAGAGAGGGGTCCCTAGTTGAATCGTTGTCATATATTATCTCAATATTATCAATAATAGAGTAATTTATACATTTTATAGATACACATATTATGTATGACAAAATAGAATGGTTTTGTATCTCTAATATCTCGGCATGTAAGTTGTTAATGCTACTACAATAGGGTTCCCACCAATATAGAAAAAATTATCCAATTAAATTTATTGATTAGAGAGATATAGATTTTGATAGAAAGGTTAGGAATGTTTTCCTGATGACCTTATCGATATTTGTTTATATGAAGTGACGAGTCTCAAAACATTAATGAGAATGTGTGAGAAGCGTGAAAGTATATTCAAAGGGAATGCTAATGTGAAGGAAGAAAAACTAAAAACCTATAATAGTAATTGTAAATACATTAGAATGGGTGATGAATAATTTATTGATGAATAAATCAGTGGGGTAAATGAAATTGGTTTCAACATCAATGTATTTGGTGATTTACGTCAATATTCTACAATTGTGATGAATTTTATGAGAAGCTTCCCACATGGGTTTGATTTTAAATTTTCCTATATATAATAAAATGATTTCCTATCTCTATAATAATTTCATAACATTCTTATTTCTTATGAAATGTGGAATGATACAGTGTTCGAGAAGAAGATGAAAGATTAAATAAAATTTTATGCCATGAGAAAAATAAAAATAGAAGATGTTAATGAAATCGATCATTGTAACATTGAATAGAAAGAAGATGATGATTCTAATTACATGATCATGTATCGAATATCCAAGAACTATATAAATGGAAGAGTAATGCATAGAGGTAAACATCCACATTAATGGTTTGATATTGGTGGAATCTCATACATTTCTATGAATTGTCCAAATAATAAAGATACTGAATATCCAAACAATTAAGATGAAAACCCTCGATAGAAAAAGAGGAAAAAAAGTTATAAAGAATAAAAGTAAGCCAACAAATATATGAATATGTTCATGGGTGACAAAATATATAAGGACATACCCTTAAACATTACTTAATCTTGAGTTATTTCAAGAATACACTTTGAGGATATTTTTAGGTTTAAGGTCTTAGAGAATTAGATCATAAATCAAGCATTACATTCCAGAAACAAACAAGGTGGTTACATAAAAGACAGTATTCCTTTTTTTCTATCAAAGGATTCATATTTAAAATAAAACGTAGATCCTTTCATGAAACTTCCTCAACACTATCAACACATCATGTACTTTTCACTTGACCTGTGAAAAACATTTCAAAAACATGGGATGAGCTTAAAAATCTTAGTGTGGGATATAAAAGTATGAAATAAAATCATTATTCCATGTATACATAAGAATTAATGAAATCATACTTTACTCATAAAACATAAGCACATTAACATACCTCATCAAATCATGAATAAATCATATATTTCATAAGACATAAAGGTAACATGAGGCATTCATAACATTCTTACGTAGGGAGTAACCCTCATGGTTTCATTTGGAATACCCATCACAGTATATTCCCTAAATCTCATCGGAGAAACCTTAGCATTTAACCCCTTCGCATTAGCTAATGCATTGTAATGATATATTGGTCTCACCCACCCTTAGTTTATCACGGAACCACCCATCTTAATAAACAATTCCTATGAACCATAACATTATCATATCACATAACACATGCATTAAATAAACATAACATTTCCACATTTCAATCACAAAATATCAATAACACATTGATATAATAAAAACATTATCAAAACCATTTTCAATACCAAAGTGAAATAAATGTAAAACATGGTGATTATTTTTCATTTTTAAAAAAGTTATGGCTTGTAGATGAAGCCGAACTCAAATAATGGTCACGGCGGCGGAGAAGTCATTGTCACCGCATACGTATGAAAAAAACATTCCCTTTTTCATTTAGTAAAAAACATCGTAAAAAAAGATTCATTTTGAATAAAATTAAAAGTCAAAGGGGTTTATACACTGTATAAAAAAAGTTGTGTATAAAACAAAATATGCCTCAATGAAAGGAGATTGAGCCGAAGTACCTTACCTCATGTCTGACTAAACTCGATGATTCTTTAATCTCCTAAATAATAAACTTGAGATAACTTCTACATGCTTAATAACCTTTTTCAAGTTAATTATTCCCTTTATATCACTTATTACAATGATATGAACACTATTTAATTATTTAAGTTAAAACCGTCGTTTTCTAGATCTTTGGTAAATGAGCCAAAAATAAACTCCTTATAATTACATGTTGTTCATGTGGTAAAATATCCATTATATACATAATTATATTCATGATTTAGTTATCATATATATCATATATATATATACTATACACAATCATTTATAATATTACATAACATTTAGAGGTAAGAAATGAAATGCTCCATTCATGGAGATGGTAAGTCGTACATACGAATGAGCACTACTTTAATTTATATACCATATTTAATGGAATGAAATCATAATGATATAAAGGTATATTATAATTCCAATATAATATCATATAATATATCATTAAATCCATCCCGTATATGTCCAATATATTGAATTAACGGTTTAAATCACATTGAGGGGGCGGTAGTCCACACTTCCAAAATATGAAATTATCGCATTTATCCATAATGGAAACCATAATGGTATTCCATATATGAAAAATAAAGAAGCATAAAAAAACATGAACATAATATATTTCACATATATATAGATTTACATCTTTATGGCCACCATGAAAGGTGTTAAGAGAATATTGAACAATCATCGTTTTGTGAGGTAGAAATTCGAAATCCACAGAAACAGTATGTTATTTAACCATTACACAAAGATGTGTGTAAGTGTACCTCGAATACTTCTCAAAAAAACATCCTAGTATATTAATGATTCTGTTTTTTTACAAAATAATGGAATAAAAATATTTAAGGGGTTGTAGAAGCAAAATAAAACCAAATAACACAAGTGAAGACATTACCTTAAAATCGGGTAGCACCTCTTGGTTTGAACCAAAAGGGTTTCTTGAAGAGATTTCTACCTATGGTAAGGCTTCTAGGATGAATAAAGGGATGTGGAGAGATAAAATGAGCAGAGCTTGGCTGAGACAAAGGCATGAGAGGTGTGGGTAAGGAGGTAGAGTTGGGGGCCTTTTATAAGTGGGAGGAGGGACACTCTCGGAAAGTGAAGAAATGTTACTTTATATTAAAATGAGTTTCAGATTTTAAAGGTCCCACTTTGATATATTTCTAGGATAAGGTGAAAAGGGTTCAAAATATACTCAACCAACAGGTTCATGACAAATTTAGGTCATATATTTTACATTATGTTTTCATTTTGTTTAAATTGTTAATTAATGAGGTAATCGTTGCATCATCATCGTGTCAAAAAACATTTAATTTATCTAATGTCGAAAAATTATAAAAAAATTACTATAATGTAGGAAATATTTTTATATTTCCAATGAATATTTATAGTACAAGTGATCATTTATTTAGACAAAATTAAAATTGTTTTAATTATGTGTTACATACTTTTATGATATTCTCCTTTTGTTTAAAAATAAAAAGATAAAGTGTCACTATCACCCAAAAGTAATTCCATGGGGTCCTTGAGTTTGGAACAAGGAATCCCACAGTCAGCCATGACACAACCAGTAGAATTAGGAAACATTTTGGGGTCATTTTTTATTGTTATGATATTATTTTGTTACCCTTAACTACCCAATTACTAATTAATCACAATAATTAAAGATAATTACCATTGTTACTATTCATAATGTCAAAAAATAAAAGATTATTTATTAAATAAATTGGACCTTCTGATTCCAAATATGTAATCCATTTTAACAAATTCCAAAAAGAAAAATTGTAATAAATAATTTAAAAATAATTCCCATTGTCAAAACAAATAGCGGGTTTTTTAGAAACAGTATCTATCAAATGTTTGATAATTTTTTATGTCCAATTACAAAGTGAAATTAATTATAATGACCACCATTAAATTAAATGGTAAAAATATATTATAATTAAAAATTAAAACCAATTAAATGTAAAATCTATCTATATAATTAATTTAGATGAAAAATCAGTTTTGATGTAAAATGCAGTATTTTCCACTATTCATTAAAAATGAAATTTTCCAGAAAAATACCAAAAATTTATCCAGAGTTAATTTCAATGTCCAAATAATAAATAATAAGTTTATTTTTACAAATAGAGATTATAAAATTGTCAAAATATATATTTAAAAATGGTTCACCATCAGAAGGCGATAAAACAATATTTTTAAAATATTAGAGAATTCTATGCTTTTGATTGGATTTATTATCATTTTAAGCCTCTTAAAACACTATCTAATTCATAAATAGACATTGATATAAAAATATATTTTTAATTACTTACATGGTATGTTACATCCTTCTACCTTTTAGAAAATTTCATCCTCACAATTTATTTAATTATCAAATAAATGAGGGTATTTATCCCTCATTGTATTTTCAGATTCCCATGTTGCCTCTTCAATCATGTGGTTTTATCAAAAACCTTTACTTGATAAATCACCTTATTCCGTAACAATTTCTCCCTGTGGTCAAGAATTTTGATAGGTTGTTCCTTATAAGATGAGTTCTCTTCCAACTGAACTACCTCTAGACTCAAAACAAGAGATGGATCTGGCATGTACTTCCTTAACATGGAAACATGATAAACATTGTGTACGTGAGACAAACTCAAAGGTAAAGACACTCGGTATGCAGATGATCCAACTTTCTCCATAATTTCATGTGGTCCAATGATCCTTGGACTCATAATTCCTTTTTTACTTAATCGCATCACAATTTTCCATAGTGAAACTTTGAGGAAGGCATGATCACCTACCTCAAAAGAGAGATCCTTCCTCCTGTTGTCCACATAACTTTTCTTCCTACTCTGAGCTTTTGTCACATGCTTCTATATCTGATGAACGTTTTCTACCAACTCTTCTACCAATTATTATCCCATCAACTTCTTTTCACCCACTTCATCCAAAAAAATCAAGAGTTCGACACTACTTCCAATATAATGCCTCAAATTCTTCCATCTGTATAATAGAATGAAAACTGTTATTATACGAAAACACAACCAAAGAAATATATTAGTCCCAACATCCCTGATAATCTATAGGAAAAGCATGTAGAATATCATCAAATGTCTGAATTGTTCCTTCTGACTGCCCATCTGATTGATGATGAAAAGCTATACTAAAAATTAATTTAGTACCCAACGACTTCTGAAGGCCATTCCAAAAGTCAGAAGTAATCCTAGGATCACAATCAGATACAATGAAGAGGGGAACTCCGTGTAACCTGACTATCTCTTTAAGAAACAAACGAGATAGTTCATCTAGGAAAAAAGTATATCTTATAGAAAAGAAATAAGCAGATTTAATTAAGCAATCAACAATAAACCGGATTGCATTATTACCTCGAGGTGTCTTCAACAATCCAACAATGAAGTCCATGGATATACTCTTCCATTTCTACTCTGGTACTGGTAGAGGTAGAAGCATATTTTTCAGTAACTGTCGCTCTACTTTAACCTGTTGACAAGTTAAACACTTCACAGTAAAATCAGCAATATCTCTTTTCATTCTATCCCACCAGTAGTACTCCTGGTGATCTTTATTCCTCTTAGTACTTCATGGATGAACTGAAAAAGGAGAACTGTGAGCTTCATATACCAAATCTCTCTTCAACTGTGAATCACAAGGCACACACAATCTCTTCCCAAATCATAAATCACAATCATTATCAATTTTGAATTCAGGAAACTAACCCTTCGAAACCACCTCTACCTTTTTCTGCAACTCACTATCTTGCTTTTGTGCTTGCTTAATTCTGTATGATAGATAATTTTTCACTAATACCAGAAATGAAATAGAAGAACATCATGCACCAAGAATGTCTATGATGAAGATCATAAAATCCTTAACCAAAGGATCATGTTCCAAACGTAACATGGTTATTGAAGCATTACATTTTTGACTCAAAGCATCAACAACTTTATTTTCCTTTCCCAGATGGTAATTAATTGTACAATAATAATCCTTGATTAATAATAGCCATCTCCTCTGTCTCATGTTCAGTTCTTTCTAAGTGAATAAATTCTTTAAACTTTTGTGATCAGTATATATTTCACACTTTACACCATAAAAATGATGCAACCAAATTTTTAAACCGAATACAACAGTAGGTAATTCAAAATCATGTGTAGGGTAATTTACCTCATGAGTTTTAAAATGTTATGAAGCATAAGAAATTACCTGATCATTCTGCATTAGGACGCAACCAAGTTCTTTCAATGAAGCATCACTATAGATAAAAAACTCACCATTCCTTGAAGTTAGTTCCAAAACTAGAGCATTCACTAATCTTATTTTCAATTCCTAAAAACAATCATCACATTCTTTTATCTAAAAAAAATTAACACCCTTCTAAGTTATCTTATTCATTAGACTAGATAATCGTGAAAAATTTCTAACAAACCCTTGAAAATAGCTTGAAAAACTAAGAAAACTATAAATCTCAGTTACATTTGTGGGTTTCGGCCATTCTTCAAAAACTTTTGTTTTTGCAAGATCAACAGTTATTTCATCTTTAGAAATAATGTGACCAATGAAATAAATTTGTTGCAATAAAAACTCACACTTTCTGAATTTCCCATACAATTTTTTTTCTTTTAAGGTTTTCAAGTTAAACCTTAAATGAATTTCATGCTCCACTTTACTTTTATAAAACACCAAAATATCACCAATTAAAACAACCACAAACTTATCCAAGAACTCATGGAAAATTATATTTATAAGGTCCATGAATATAGCAGGTTCATCGGTTAGCCCAAAAGTCTTTACTACAAATTCATAATGGCTATATCTTGTATGAAACACGGTCGTCATAACATCTGCTTCCTTTATCTGCAACTGATGGTACCCTGATATAAGGTCAATTTTTGAAAAATTCTGAGCTCCTGGGAGCTGATCAAACAAATCATCAATATGAGGCAAATGATATTTGTTCTTAATAGTGATTTTTTCAAGGCTATATGATCAATGAAAAGTCTCATAGGAACATCTTATTTTTTAACAAATAAGATAGGAGCACCCCATGGTGATGTGCTAGGTCGAATGAAATGTTTCACTAATAAATCATTCAATTGCTCCTTCAACTCTAAATGTTCAATTTGAGCCATTCAATATGGGGGTTTTGAAGTTTTCTTAGCATCAGGAACTAAGTCAATGGTAAATTCAACTTCCAGATCTGGTATTATTCCTAGAAACTCATCAAGAAAAACATCAGGATACTTATTTACCACTAGCACATCATTAATATGAACGGTTCCATTATTTTCAACAATATGTGCAAGTTAACATTCATTTCCATCTTTTACAAGTTTCTCAGCCTCTTGATATGTTATCAACAGTAAGGGTTCATTTTTTTACACAAACTGAAAGTCCTTCTGAAAATATAATTCTTTAGCTCTACAATCAATCTTAGTTTGGTTAATAGAGAGCCAATCCATACCTAGGATAATAATAAACTCTAATAGAGGTAACACAATAAGGTTTTCATGTAGGTTCATTCCAAATATAAGGATAGGGAGATTCTTATAAATTTATTTTTCCTCAACATTTCCCCCAGGTGTTTTTACCACAACCTCAAGAGTCATTTCTTGAGATGGAATTCCCAATTTACTAGAAATTTTTTCAGAGATGAATGAATGTGTATACCCCGAATCAAACAACACATTGGCATACTATGAGAAAATAAACAATGTACCTGATACCACATAATTTGATGGCCGAACATCTGCTGAGGTAGTTGCAAAGGATTTTACCACACCATTCTTCTTGTAGTCTGATTACTTCCCATTATTTGAGCACTTTGTTGGACACTCATTTTCATAATGACCCATCTCATTGCACTTGAAACATTTCACTAACTTTAGATAATATTTTGTCATTCCATCAATCCATTTTGAATAATTCTTTCCTCTCTCCTGGGACCTTGGTCTCTTCTTCTATGGGTTGATATAGAACACTTGATCATAGGAAAACTCCATTTACACCTTCTCAGCACATCAAACAAGCTTTTCATAACTCTTGAACTAGCAAGAATCTAAATCCCTTCGATATTTTGGCTTTAACCCTAAGTAAAAATGATTGATTTTACTATGAAGGTCTCGAATAAAATTTGTATCATACAGTGTCAATCGGGTGAACCTTTCTTCATAAACAGCTATTATGTCCCCCTCTTTCCTCAATTCTATGAATTGTTTTTCCATCCTAAGTCGAATAGCCTTAGGAAAATACTTCTCAGGAAACATACCTTTGAATTCATCCCAGTTGTGTGCATCAATCTCATCAGCATCCCTGATATTTTTAACCATGACCACGACTGATCTGCTTCACCCTCCAAATGGTAAATTTCAAGACTATCCTTTTAATTGTCTGAACAACCCATGACATCAAAAATCTTCTCCAGTGCTTTAATCTACCCTTTATCTAGCACAGGGTTAGATGATCCTCTGAATGATGGGGGATGTTGGATCATGAAATGTTCCACCACTGACATGTTCCTCGGCGGTTGGTCCGGCTAAACTCATTCATGGATACCACTACCAATTATCGCTTGAATCAACTATGCCATTACTGCAAAAAACTATTCAGTTCATATTCCAACCATCACAGGATGCTGATTCAGAAGGCCATTTCCTTCTATATGCCTTCCCAACACTACTTCCTTATTTCCTCTACGGAAAACCATTCTGAACAAACATGTCTTAGATGAAGCCAAATGGTAATCTTCAAATGCTATATCATTTCCATTTGAACATAAAAAATATTTTTGGATAATAATTTAATAGAATTTTAAATCCTACAGTTATCTAAACTAACCATTTATACCAACTATAAGGCCCTAGCCATAAACAGTATTTAATCTTGAGTTATTTCCAGAATACACTTTGAGGATCTTTTCAAGTTTAGAGTATTAGAGAATTAGATCATAAATCATGCATTACATTCCATATTTAAACAAGGCAGTTGCCTAAAAGACAGTATTCCTTTTTTCCCATCAAAGAATACATATATAAAATAAAATTTAGATCCTTTCACAACACTTCCTCGACACTATCAACACATCATGAACTTTTCCCTTGACCTGTGAAAGTAGTTTCAAAAACTTGGGATGAGCATGAAAAGCTCAGAAAGGGATATAAAAGTACGAAATGAAAACATTATTCCATGTATACATAAGAATTAATGAAATCACATGTTACTCATAAAACATAATCACTTTAATATACCACATCAAATCCTAAATAAATCATTGAATTCATAATACATAAAGGTATCATGATGCATTCATAACATTCTTACGTAGGTAGTAACCCTCATGGTTACGTTTGGAATACAAATCACACTATATTACCCAAATATCATCAGATAAACCTTAGAGTTTAACCCCTTTGCATTACCCAATGCATTTGAGAGCTATATCAGGCTCACCCTCCCTCAGTTTATCACGGAACCACCCTTCTTCATAAACAATGCCCAAGAACCATAACATAATCGTATCACATAACACATGCATAATGGAAACATAAAATTTCCACATTTCAATCACAAAATATCAATAACACATTTATATAATAAAAATAGTATCAAAAATATTTTCAACACCAAATTGAATGAAAAGTAAAACATTGTGTTTATTTTTCATTTAAATAATGTTATGGCTTGTAGAGGAAGCCAAAACTCAAATAATGTCCGCGATGGTGGAGAAGTCGTTGTCGCCACATACGTATGAAAAGAACATTCCCTTTTGTTGTTTAGTAAAATAATTCATATAAAATGATTAATTTTGAATAAAAGTAAAATTAAAAGGGTTTTATACACCGTTTAAAATAATGTTGTGTATAAAACAAAATATGCCTAAATGAACGGAGATTGAGATGAAGTCCCTTACCTAAGGTCTGAATTGCCTCGTTTGTTATTTAATCTCTAGAATAATAAACATGAGTTAATTTATACTTTCTTAAAAACCTTTTTCGATTTAATTATTCCTTTTATATCACTTATTACAATTGAAGTGCCCAGATCAGTGTGAATCACTGAGAGGGGGAGGGGGTGAATCAGTGATCCCTTAAAACTTTTTACTAATTGATTCTTAATCAATTAAAACTCTATGGCTGGTTAAAGCCTCGATCCACTCTTCTTATGTCTCTCAACCTTTCCCGGATAATGCAGTAATGAAAAGGCATAGGACATAAGGATTTACAAGGTTCGGCACCAAAGGCCTACATCCTTTCCATGCTCTCCCAGCATGGATTCTCCCATTATAATCTGTTAGTATTACAATGGTCGATACAGCTTCCCACCGTATCTCTCCTGAGTCCCACAGGAGGGTTTTTATGCTTTGTCCCACGGTGTTACCAGAGTCCCACTGGCCTGCTCCAGAATCCCACTGAAGACTTCTTCTCCCTGAGTCCCACAGGGTCTTCTCCTGGCTCCTCGAGTCACACGAGTAGCTCTTCTTCACTTTAAGCTTCTTCAAGTAACTTCAGCAGCCTGGGATAAAGGCTGCTGGCCTTGCTCTTCTCTTATGATCACTTGTGGTTGATCAGGGCTTCTCGTCTAGCTCAGGCTTTATCTCCTTCTTCAGGATGACCTGGCTTCTCTCTCCAACTACTGAATGCTCAGACAACTGATGTCTTTAACTTTAGTCTGGTCCAGTCTCACATCAAATCAACTTCATGCACTAAGTGCATGGCCTTCTCAAATCTCTTCAAGATCTTCAAGTCTTGGACTCCTCAGATGCACACCACTAATTTATCACTGTTCACGTGTGCACGTGCATGCATGCATGCATGTACTTTCCCTTTCCTCTTCTTGGTGCAGTAGACCCACAAAGGGTGTAACACTTTAAGCACACACCAACTCCTTGAACATCATACACTTTATTCTCTTTTGATTACACACATAAATGTGTGTTATACACTAGTGTGGATGTCTTCTCTTCTTCTTAGTGTGTACACACTTTGTTTTGCACACACACTAAGGTTCGGCCTTGTTGTATTTTTGCACACACTTGTTTCACTTTGCACACACTTTAGACTTGGCCTATTCTCCTCTTCTTGTTGCACACACTCACTTTAGTGTTCTTTTAGTTTGTTCTTCGAAGTGTGCACACACAAGTCTCGGCCTTCTTCATATACTTAGACACACACACACAACTTAGGTGTGGTCTTCTTGTTTTGCACATACACTACCCGTAGGTGTGTCTTTGGCCTTCACTCCACTTCTTGCACACACAAGGCACTATGCCTCGGGTCTTCTTGCTTTGCACACCTACTTCCCGTAGGGTGTTCTTCCTTTACTTTGCACACAAGCACAATGGTGTGGTCTCCTTTGTTTGCACAATGCTACGACCTTTCTCTCCTTTTACCACACACAACCCGAATGTGTCCTTCTCCACTTATTAAACACACACAATGTGTAGTCTCGGCCTCCACTTGCACACACTCGAACACCAACCAAATGAAGGGATGCAAGGTGCGGCCTCCTCCTCAACACTGCCGCGCAAGGCTCAAGCCACATGGGCCGCGCAAGCCACGGGTGCAAGCAGTTCAAGGCGCGCAAGGCCTCGGGTGGCCACTGCTGCGCAAGTGCTTACCGCGCAGGGGGCGGCGGTGCACAGAGGGGGCTTGCAAGTTGGTGCAGCCCAACCTCTTCTTCTTGTCACGCAAAGGAGCAGCGCGCAAGGGACTTCAGCCACGCAAGATACTTGCGCGGGGCTTCAAAACATCGCGAGGCAGAGAGATGCGCTCACGGGACTTCAAAAAATCAGCGCATCAGCAGCTTAATGAGAGCCTCGGCCTCTCTTTTTATAGGCAGAGAAACGCCTCAAATCTTCCGCGTGGGATAACTTCAATCTCGAAGATTTCGGATCATTTAAATCTTTAAACGATCCGCAAATCCCGTTTTTATTCTCTGTTTCATGCGGGATCCATTTATGTTTTTCTCCTCTACGTGCATGCGACTTCGAACGCATGCACGGCCTCGGTTTTGGCCATCCCATGCAAAACATGAATACCCTGATGCCTCGGCAACTCCGTTTTCCTTGGCCTCATTCGAAATTCTCCATACATTGCATGCACACCATTTTTTATGCATGGCCGTGTTCGGTGTGGAGAGACGAGCTCAATGGAGGTCTTAGATCCTTCAGAGGTGGCCGGGAACTCGAAATCCATCTTCAGGTTGCCTCTGGTTTGAGCGGAGCTCGCGGGAATGCGCGGGGAGGCCTCAGCCGAGCTCGGGGAAGAGGACGAGCGTTGGGCCGTTGGATGCGGCATTTGAAATACATCGGACGGCCGCGATCTGGAGATCTCGCCGCGGATCAGATGTGCAGCTTAGATCGTCCGCGCGATCAATCGAGCGGCTCAGATTCGCTCCCGGGAATTTTTCCGCATCCCACATCGAAACGGGGCGCGGTTTTCTCGCGGTTTATCACCCTGGCACTCCCTTAGACGGCCAGTTGAATCTCCTCCCCTCTCGGTGCCGCCCCGCACCGAGTTCTTTAGCGGGCGTGCTCTTGCGCCCACCTCTGCTCCTGCGGGCGCGCTATGTGCCCACCCTATGCATGCTCTGACACTCGGGCGCGCTCCTACGCCCCCGTCGCGCTCCTCCGTGCGTGCCCCAGGCGCCCATGTGGTGTCTTGGGTGCGCCCTGCCGCCCTGGCTCGCCCCACGGGTTCCCCCGGGCGTGGTGCCCTAGTGCCCATGCCTTGGGGTTGAACCCCCAAGGTGCCTTGGCTGGCCAATTTTTTGGCAAAGGCATGAACGAATCCTTTGTATAAAGACAAAGTACTCCATATACAAATTGCCAAACCAAGTGCCATTCAAGCCATCTTCTTCCCATCTCTATTCTTCTTCTTCTTAAGAATTCCTTCATTCCTCTTCAACATTTATTCACGAAGGGTCTTCATCTTCAACTGAGCTCCTTAATCACATAATTTCTTCAATGTTATTTATTGATCTAATCAGAGATAAATTGGATCATCTTCATGTTCACATTCACTGAGTGATAGTGCATGGACTTCATTAACGCACATCATCCACTTAGTAGTTGTGGATGGAACTCCTTTCAACTCCTCATGCATTGTGAAGACAATACATGGTCTTCTATCATTGTTGTGACTTTGTATCATCAGGATACAAGTTCTATGAACTTAAAGATCAGCTCAACAATCGTCTGATTTTCATGGAGAATGTTGCAACCACAATTTACAATACCACTTAGTGAATCTCCTAAGTGACATGCATCTTAGTACCATGGCCATTCTCCTTCACCACCAACACCATCACAACCTTTGTCATTCACATCTTGACATTCCCTGACTTCCATTCATTCCAAGACAACTTCATGTCTCATTGACAACAAATGCAACACAGTGCACTTCAATCTCCCCCTTTGTATTTGTTGTCAATACACTCCTTCAGCACATATGAATGGGTCAATATGTGTGCCAATATTTTCTCCCCCTTATTGGCAATCAAATGCAAAGGTGTGGTGTGGTTCTCTTTCAAAAATATCTTCCTCCCTTTGAATAGCATCTTTTTGAAAATCACTAAGAGAGGGATGATGCCACATGTTCTTCTTTAGCAAAGAACCTTTATTAAATCATCTCTAAGTCTACTTGGGCTATCCCGGTGTAGAAAACAAGAGTGATGTAACCAAGGAACTCAATGATGTCCACAATTCTATACACATGTGAGATCATGCTTAGGGGCTTGAAATTATTCAGATATAACAATGAATTTGCTAAATCCTGCACAACTTCACTAAACTCATTAGAAAGTTCAGGTGCAAAGATAAAGCTCCCCCATTCATCCATTTTCTTAAGATGATATTAATCTCATAACATCATCTTCTTCAGATTTGCTCCCCCTCAAGGGGTGCACTCCATTCAATCCAAACCATCCTCCAGATGAGAATGATCATCATCTTCAATTCCCTGCAATGTTAGCACATGTATATACCAAGAGTATAAGGGAATAATATGGAACCTCCTTGGTTCATCAATGTGAACAACAAGGTTGAGAAGATTCTCTCAACCGAGATGTCCCATTTTCACCAGTCTTCACACTTGCACATTTGATCTTCATTGATGTTTGTACTTGTGTGGATATAAACCCATCTTCATGTGAAATCTTCTTTTTCCCTTTTGCTTTAGCAGTTGCCAGAGCTTCATCTTCAGCTCTTTGCAGTTCTCTGGCAAGTTGCAACTGATTCGGCCATATGACTAGCAAATCACTTGGAAGAGTGGCCTCAGTTTTGGAAATTCCACATGGTTCCTTTGATGCTTTCAAGCTACCTTTCTTAGGCAACTTGTTTTCAATCAATCCCTTCTTCTTCTTCTGGATTGATTGTCTGTTTGAGTTCAGTTGGCTTCTATTGATTTCCATGGCTTCATTACAAAGACCCATGGTATGACCTTTCTTTCCATAGTAGAAGCACTTCTTGGTGGTCCTTCTGGATGCATCACCCTTCTTGGACTCAGACTCCAAGGACTTCTCTTCATTTCTCAAACACTTCTTGGGAGCATTTTCCACTTTCTTATGCTTGCTTCCCAAGGATTCTTTCTGAGCCAGGTTCTGTGATCTTTTCTTCTTTTGAGCTCTGGATACAGTTGGAGATTGACATGTATCTTTTTGACCACTTTTGCAATCATCCCAGATGTTGTCAAGTAATCCAAATCTATTTGCAGTAAACAGATGTCTCTGGACCTGTGGATGCTGCTTCTTTTCTTCTGGCTTGCTCCCCCTAGGCATGGGCTTCCTCTGTGCTTTGGAATTCAGTGGATTGTACCAACAATCCTTTGCACAATGCCCATACTTATTACAACACCAGCATTGTCCCACGAATCTTGACCTCTTCAGTCCTTCTGATTGTAGGGTACTTTTCTTGACCTGTTGTGCTGTTTCAGGAGAGCTCTGCTTCTTTACTGTCTTCATCCATATTTGTTTGGATTCATTCTTCCATCCTGCACTTTTTGTGGAAACACATTTAGAAACATGAGTACAAGATGGTATGGATGGTACCTTCTTTCTAGAAGATGTTTCCCTTTTATTAGAGGATGTCTTTCTCTTAGAATAATCCTTGTCAAAGCTTACTTGAGTAGCAACATTTCTTCTACCAGCTGACTGGGAGGTTTTGGCTTTGGGTGATTGCTGATTTTTCAATATCACCTCTAGTTCTAGGAATTTCATGTTAAGGGAGTTCTTCTCATCCTCAACAGCTCTTAGCTTTCCTTCCCAACTTTCTTTCAGCTGATTCATCTGGTCATCATGCACTATCTTCAATTCAAGCAATGAATTTTCAAGCTCCTTCACCCTTTTTGCTTTGTCTTCAAGTTGAGCATCTTTGAAAACCATTGAAACTCTGTGCCTCTTTTCCAGTGCATGGAAAACATCTTTGATCATTATCATAAAGATGTCTTTCTCAGAAAGGCTTCTTTGAAATTCTTCAGCAGTGTCTTCATATCTTTCATTGCAAAGGGAAACAGTTTCATCTTTAGCCTTCACCAGCTTTCTGAGAGTGTTGGTTATGCCAACCCTTTTTGCCAATTGATCTTCCATTGCATTGGCTTCTTCTTCTAACTGTGATTTTTCTTCTTGAAGATCAAGGATTCCTGTAGCTATACACATTGCCACTTCCTTGGGGACTGCCTTCTGAAGATATTCGATTGCACTTTGAAGATCTTTCATTGTTCCAACTTCATCACAGCTAGGACAGGCTTTCTTCATCTTCTTGGCATGTTTCTTCTTTCTATTTTTCTGATTCTTGGCAGATATCTCCATTTGAGGCTGGTTGCTCATTTCCTCAAATCTGCACTTCATAAGGACTCCCTTGGATCTTTTAGAGGCAACCTCCCTCTGATACCAATTGAAGTGCCCAGATCAGTGTGAATCACTGAGAGGGGGAGGGGGTGAATCAGTGATCCCTTAAAACTTTTTACTAATTGATTTTAATCAATTAAACCTCTTTGGCTGGTTAAAGCCTCGATCCACTCTTCTTATGTCTCTCAACCTTTCCCGGATAATGCAGTAATGAAAAGGCACAGGACACAAGGATTTACAAGGTTCGGCACCAAAGGCCTACATCCTTTCCATGCTCTCCCAGCATGGATTCTCCCATTATAATCTGTTAGTATTACAATGGTCGATACAGCTTCCCACCGTATCTCTCCTGAGTCCCACAGGAGGGTTTTTATACTGCGTCCCACAGTGTTACCAGAGTCCCACTGGCCTGCTCCAGAATCCCACTGAAGACTTCTTCTCCCTGAGTCCCACAGGGTCTTCTCCTGGATCCTCGAGTCACACGAGTAGCTCTTCTTCACTTTAAGCTTCTTCAAGTAACTTCAGCAGCCTGGGATAAAGGCTGCTGGCCTTGCTCTTCTCTTATGATCACTTGTGGTTGATCAGGGCTTCTCGTCTAGCTCAGGCTTTATCTCCTTCTTCAGGATGACCTGGCTTCTCTCTCCAACTACGGAATGCTCAGACAACTGATGTCTTTAACTTTAGTCTGGTCCAGTCTCACATCAAATCAACTTCATGCACTAAGTGCATGGCCTTCTCAAATCTCTTCAAGATCTTCAAGTATTGGACTCCTCAGATGCACACCACTAATTTAGCACTGTTCACGTGTGCACGTGCATGCATGCATGCATGTACTTTCCCTTTCCTCTTCTTGGTGCAGTAGACCCACAAAGGGTGTAACACTTTAAGCACACACCAACTCCTTGAACATCATACACTTTATTCTCTTTTGATTACACACATAAATGTGTGTTATACACTAGGGTGGATGTCTTCTCTTCTTCTTAGTGTGTACACACATTGTTTTGCACACACACTAAGGTTCGGCCTTGTTGTCTTTTTGCACACACTTGTTTCACTTTGCACACACTTTAGACTTGGCCTATTCTCCTCTTCTTGTTGCACACACTCACTTTAGTGTTCTTTTAGTTTGTTCTTCGAAGTGTGCACACACAAGGCTCGGCCTTCTTCATATACTTAGACACACACACACAACTTAGGTGTGGTCTTCTTGTTTTTCACATACACTACCCGTAGGTGTGTCTTTGGCCTTCACTCCACTTCTTGCACACACAAGGCACTATGCCTCGGGTCTTCTTTCTTTTCACACCTACTGCCCGTAGGGTGTTCTTCCTTTACTTTTCACACAAGCACAATGGTGTGGTCTCCTTTGTTTGCACAAGGCTACGGCCTTTCTCTCCTTTTAGCACACACAACCCGAATGTGTCCTTCTCCACTTATTAAACACACACAATGTGTAGTCTCGGCCTCCACTTGCACACACCCGAACACCAACCAAATGAAGGGATGCAAGGTGCGGCCTCCTCCTCAACACTGCCGCGCAAGGCTCAAGCCACAAGGGCCGCGCAAGCCACGGGTGCAAGCAGTTCAAGGCGCGCAAGTCCTCGGGTGGCCACTGCTGCGCAAGTGCTTACCGCGCAGGGGGCCGCGGTGCACAGAGGGGGCTTGCAAGTTGGTGCAACCCAACCTCTTCTTCTTGTCGCGCAAAGGAGCAGCGCGCAAGGGACTTCAGCCACGCAAGATACTTGCGCGGGGCTTCAAAACATCGCGAGGCAGATAGATGCGCTCACGGGACTTCAAAAAATCAGCGCATCAGCAGCTTAATGAGAGCCTCGGCCTCTCTTTTTATAGGCAGAGAAATGCCTCAAATCTTCCGCGTGGGATAACTTCAATCCCGAAGATTTCGGATCTTTTAAATCTTTAAACTATCCGCAAATCCCGTTTTTATTCTCTGTTTCACGCGGGATCCATTTATGTTTTTCTCCTCTACGTGCATGCGACTTCGAATGCATGCACGACCTCGGTTTTGGGCATCCCATGCAAAACATGAATACCCCGATGCCTCGGCAACTCCGTTTGCCTCGGCCTCATTCTAAATTCTCCATACATTGCATGCACACCATTTTTTATGCATGGCCGTGTTCGGTGTGGAGAGACGAGCTCAATGGAGGTCTTAGATCCTTCAGAGGTGGCCGGGAACTGGAAATCCATCTTCAGGTTGCCTCTGGTTCGAGCGGAGCTCGCGGGAATGCGCGGGGAGGCCTCAGCCGAGCTCGGGGAAGAGGACGAGCGCTTGGCCGTTGGATGCGGCATTTGAAATACATCGGACGGCCGCGATCTGGAGATCTCGCCGCGGATCAGATGTGCGGCTTAGATCGTCCGCGCGATCAATCGAGCGGCTCAGATTCGCTCCCGGGAATTTTTCCGCATCCCACATCGAAACGGGGCGCGGTTTTCTCGCGGTTTATCACCCTGGCACTCCCTTAGACGGCCAGTTGAATCTCCTCCCCTCTCGGTGTCGCCCCGCACCGAGTTCTTTAGCGGGCGCGCTCTTGCGCCCACCTCTGCTCCTGCGGGCGCGCTATGCGCCCACCCTAGGAATGCTCTGACACTCGGGCGCGCTCCTACGCCCCCGTTGCGCTCCTCCGGGCGTGCCTCAGGTGCCCATGTGGTGTCTTGGGTGCGCCCTGCCGCCCTGGCTCGCCCCACGGGTTCCCCCGGGCGTGGTGCCCTAGTGCCCATGCCTTGGGGTTGAACCCCCAAGGTGCCTTGGCTGGCCAATTTTTTGGCAAAGGCATGAACGAATCCTTTGTATAAAGACAAAGTACTCCATATACAAATTTCCAAACCAAGTGCCATTCAAGCCATCTTCTTCCCATCTCTATTCTTCTTCTTCTTAAGAATTCCTTCATTCCTCTTCAACATTTATTCACGAAGGGTCTTCATCTTCAACTGAGCTCCTTAATCACATAATTTCTTCAATGTTCTTTATTGATCTAATCAGAGATCAATTGGATCATCTTCATGTTCACATGCACTGAGTGATAGTGCATGGACTTCATTAACGCACATCATCCACTTAGTAGTTGTGGATGGAACTCCTTTCAACTCCTTATGCATTGTGAAGACAATGCATGGTCTTCTATCATTGTTGTGACTTTGTATCATCAGGATACAAGTTCTATGAACTTAAAGATCAGCTCAACAATCGTCTGATTTTCATGGAGAATGTTGCAACCACAATTTCCAATACCACTTAGTGAATCTCCTAAGTGACATGCATCTTAGTACCATGGCCATTCTCCTTCACCACCAACACCATCACAACCTTTGTCATTCACATCTTGAAATTCCCTGACTTCCATTCATTCCAAGACAACTTCATGTCTCATTGACAACAAATGCAATACAGTGCACTTCAACCATGATATGAACACTACGTAATTATCTAAGGTAAAACGGTCGTTTTGTCGATCTTTAGTACTTGAGCCAAAAATAAACTTTTATAATTACAAGTTGTTCATGTGGTCAAATATCCATTATATCCAGAATTATATTCATGATGTATATATCATATATATCATATATATCCAGTATATACATGAATTTATAATATTACATAACATTTAGAGGTATGAAATGATATGCATCGTTCATGAAGATGGTAAGCCATACGTACGCAAGAACGCTACTTTCATTTCTATTTCATATTTAATGGAATGAAATAATAATGACATAATGGTCTACTATAATTACAGTATAATATAATATAAAATATCATAAAATTCATCCTTTATATGTCCCACATATGTCATTAACGGTTCAAATCACTTTGAGGGGGCAGTAGTGCACACTTCCAAAAATGAAATTATCACGTTTATCCAAAATAGATACCATAAAGGTATTCAATAAATGACAAATAAATAAAAATAAGAAAAACATAAACATGTTATATATCTGATATAAATAGAGTGACATATTAATGGACACCATGAAAGGTTTTAAGAGAAAATTGAACAATCATCGTTTCGTGAGGCAGAAATTCACCATCCACAGAAACAATATGTTCTTTAACCATTACACGGAGGTGTGTGTAAGTGTAGCTCTAATAATTCTCATAAAAACATCCTAGTATATTTAAGTTACTGTTTTTGTTACAAATGAAATGAATAAAAACTTTTTAGGGGGTTGTACAAGCAAAATAAAACAAAAGAACACAAGGGAAGACATTACCATTAAATTGGGTAACTCCTTTTGGTTTGAACCAAAAGGGTTTCATGAAGAGCATTTTACATAAAATAAGGCTTCTAGGATAAATATAGGAATTTGGAGGGATAAAAGGAGAAGATATTGGCCAAGATAGAGGCTTGAGAGTGTGGGTAAGGAGGTAGAGTTGGGGGGCCTCTTATAAGAGGAAGTATGGGGTACTCTTCGAAAGTCATGAAATGTTACAATATATTAAAATGAGTTTCGGATTTTAAAGGTCCCACATTGATATATTTCGAGGATAAGGTGATAAGGGTTCTCAATATACTCATCCAATAGGTTTTGGAAAAATTTATGTCTTAGATTTTACATTATCTTTTCATTTTATTTAAATCGTTAATTAATGAGGTAATCATTACATCATCATGGTGCCATAAAAAATTTAATTTATCTATTGTCTAAAAATTATAAAAAAAATACTATGATGTAGGAAATATTATTAGATTTCCAATGACTATTTATATACCAATTGATAATTTATGTAGAAAAAATTAAAATTGTTTTTCTTAGGTGTTACATATTTTTGTGATATTGTTCTTTGTTTAAAAATAAAATGATAAAGTTTCACTATCACCCAAAAGTGATACCATGGGGTACCTATGTTTGGAAATAGTCATCCCAAGGTCGTCACTGACACAAAAAGTAGAATTAGAACAAATTA
The DNA here is from genome assembly GCA_963277665.1 of Viscum album. NCBI lineage: Eukaryota > Viridiplantae > Streptophyta > Magnoliopsida > Santalales > Viscaceae > Viscum > Viscum album. The sequence continues at coordinate 30,766 of CAUJRU010002002.1, read as the reverse complement.
TTGGGTCATTTATTATTATTATTATTTTATTTTGTTACCCATAACTACTCGATTAATAATTAATCACGATAATTAAAGATAATTACCGCCGCTACTATTCATAATGTCCAAAAAAAGAGTCTTAATTACATAATTTGGACCTTATGATTCAAAATATGGAATCCATTTTACCAAATTCCAATCACAGATATTTAAATAATTAATTTAAAAATAATTCACATTGTTAAAACAAATAGACGGTTTTTTAGAAACAATATGTATAAAAAGTTTGACATTGTTTATGTCTAATTACAAAGTTAAAATAATTCTAATGACCAACATTGTATTAAATGGTAAAAATATATTATAATTAATCTTTAAAACCAATTAAAATGAAAATATATCAATATAATTAATTTAGATGAAAAAGCAGTTTTGATGTAAAATGAAGTATTTTTTACTATTCATTAATAAAGAACATTGTGAGAAAAATACCGAAAATTTATCCAAAGTAAATTTCAATGTCCCAATCCTAAATAATAAGTACATTTTAAAAAATAGAGCATATAAAATTGTAAAATATATATTTAAAAACGGTTCTCCATCAAAAGGTTGTAAAACAATCTATGTTAAATTTTAGAGAATTCTATGCTTAAGATTGGATTTATTCTCATTTTAAGCCTCTTAAAACACTATATAATTCATAAATATACATTGATATGAAAATATATTATTCATTAAATAGTTGGGTTGTTTTATAGTAAGTATGATAAGTAATAAATTTGAATCAAACTCAACAAAGAACTATTCTTCAGTAGATGAATATTTAGAAAAATTTAGAACCTTTATAGAAAAAGTTGATTGAAAAGATTCCTTAAATAGTGAATAAAATGGTGAAGAATTATATAGATACAATTAACTCATAATATACGGTTTTCCATGTCTTTATAAAAAAACTCTTATGAAAAAATCAGAGTAATGAAGAAGGATTTTGCAGAAGTTACTAATGGAAGGAAAGATGTCATCAAAGTAAATGAAGATTTAATTAAAGAGATCTTCAGTTAGAAAATTAAAACTTATGAATAGGGAAAGATGGATGAATATCTCATTAAGGAACTGGTTTCTAAGTAAATATAAATTTACATGTTTCAATCAAAATATATTGAGTCTAAAATCACATTTAGTAAGATAAATGAAAAATTTAAGAAATCTAGAGAAGTAAAATATGAGACATATAAAGTTACATAAAGAACTGAAATCAATAATTAGGTGAAATACGTACCACCAAAATTAATGTTTCATATAATTATTATAATATTATAGGTATTGGAAACATTTTTTGGGATGATTATGGGGAAATTGGATTTTTAAACCAATCACATATATAAAAATTAAAAACTATATCATAAAGAAATATGGTCCTTATCCTATGTATTTTATATTACAAATAAGTTATCAACTTCAAAATTTTTTCTATAGAGAATGATACATCTTCAGTAGAAACTCATTATTTGATGTATATTTCAAGTTTTAGGGAATCTATGGAAACATATCTTATAATTATTGGAATAAAATTTCACATCCTAAAATAACTCATGTACAAAGAGAAAGTAATTCTGTAAGAATGATGAGTAACTTTCATAACTCATAGGATGCAAAAAAAACTCAAAATGGTAGAAACCATCAAACAAAAAACTAGTTTGAATATCTATAATCTGTTTGTGGAAAATGTTAATATGAGACCAATTATGCCAAAAGATTCATGAAACCTCTTCTAAGACACGTTTCTTATGGTATAAATGAAAAATAATCTAGAAATAATAATGTTTTAGACATGGCCTTTTTTTGTTGAAATAACATTAAAATAAAGTAAAAAAAATAACCCATGGATACATGATAGTGGCCATTCATCGCATTTGACAGGTTATATAAAAATATTGAAACATTTTTAATGTCATGATGGTGCAGTTATTACCTTAGGTAATGATAGTTCCATAAAAATCATAGGAATTGGAATGGTATGGATTGAGGTAGATAAGTTAAAATCTAACGATTTTTTATTTGTTTATGGAATAAAACAATTCTTATATAGTGTATGTTAAATATTTGATTATTGAAAAGAATATATTTTCAAATATTATTCTTGTATCATTATAAGTTTTTAAAATCTCTTTAAAAAGGAGAGTTTAGTAACTCATGTTACTTGAGTACAGAAGATGAACATATTTCGCTGAACTGAAGACTTATCCACCTTGGGCTAAAAACACAAATAAAATTCTCATCTTGATGTTGAATGTTATTTTTTATAATTTAAAATAATACATAATTATGTTTATGTTACTTGTCAAAAGGATAAGATGAATTAGAAATATGTAAAATAGTTGAGATTTAGTGTACGAGACCACAAAAAACATATTCCTTTAGATTAATAATGTATTATGGGTAATAAAAAAACTAGATTTCTAATTATTCACTTTTATTTATTATTTCACTCAGATGAAAAATATCTTGTTTACGAAACATATGTTAGAGTTTATTGAAATGTGTGGATTCTTTAGAAATGATGTTGAAAAATAAATTAGAGTTTACAAAAAGAATTTGAGAACATATAATGAACTGAATTCCAAAGAAATACTTTTGAAACTTATCTAAGAAATAAATGTATCCAACATCAATAAATTCCTCCCTACACTCAACAATAAAATAGAGTAGTATAAATAAATAATAGATGTTTTATAGAAATGGGAAGAAGTATGTTAGAAGAATACAAACACTAAATGTTCTATTAGATAAAATCAATTTGTAGGGTTGTACATATTCAAAATATTTGGTTATTGAGACAAAACACCAAAATGACCTCTTATGAAATATGATATATAAATAACATTCATTTATGATCTTCAATGTTTTTGAATCTCATATTTATTTAAAAAAATTAGATATTGTAATGTTTTATATGAATGATAAGGAATGACCTTTTTTGGGATATTCCCAACATGGAATATTCCAAAAATATTGAAACAAAGATTTAGATATGTTAGTGGACTCATATAACGTGAAAGTAATTGAAAATATAATATCATTAACAAATGATGATGATAATAATGAGGAGGATAACGTGACGATTAATAATAATAGTGAAAGTAAGTCAAAAAAAACCATATCAATATTTATATTAATCATGTGGTGATGAAAATGATGTTGGGAGAGAAAATTTGAAATTTCTTACCTACCAAAAACATTTTGAGTTAGAAAACATTATTGGAAATCAGAATTCTCTAGTTTACAAAAAAATAAATTTGATATTGGAAAATCAGAAATCACTAATCTATAATGTTGAAATAGAATTAGTTCTAGAAGCTATTCAAAAAATAGAATTTATGGATTTTATGAATGAATATATGGATCGTATTATGAAATATAAAATTTTGAAAACTTTTCTATGGTTATAAACCAAAAATGTTATCATAATAAAGTTGGTTTAAATATAAAAATGAATGAGCATGGATAAGTTTCGAGAAAAAAAGTAAGCGTTGTTTGAAATGGATATGAATACTTGGAAGGTATTGATTTTGAAGACACTTTGTCCACTATTTTATGATTACAAACTATTAGATTGTTTCTATCATTTTTCGCATATTATAAATAAAAATTTTATAATATGGATATAAATTCATCTTTCTTATAAGGTGATATTGATGAAGAAGAAAACATTGAAATAAATTGTAGTATTCCACTTGATAATGATAAAGATGGGGTTTTAATATTAATGAATCCTTATATGTGTTGAAAAAATACCTACATTCCTCGTATTTAATAGTTGATATTTGTTTTATAATTTTAACATTTTTTAAAGGTAGAGTTGATGAAAGCATATACATATAATATTTGGACTCTATAACTCTAATTATAATTGTTTCTATAACTGGAATATTTCTTTCTATGGATAGAGAATATGTTTGGAAAAAAATCTATAGAAATGAAGAAGAATTAGGAAATGTCAATGGGGGGGGGGATTAACATTCTTCCTTGGCTTACAAGTTAAATAAAAGAAAAATACATTTTCTTATCTCATAGAAATTTTGTTATGTAATTGTTAAAAATGGATGGTATAGAATAATCCAATATAATATTCTACTCCCATTTAAATGTTATAATAGTTCAGTATAAATGAATTTAGAAAATGTGTGACTGAAAAAGTCTTTTTGGAAGCTAATAGGATGACTACATTACCTTATCGCCTCGAAGCCTGAAATTGTCTATGTTATGAAATTGTGTTCTATATATGAATGTATTCTGAAAAAGTTACATATGTTGGTAGAAAATAGGATTCTAAGATAAGACAAAGAAATAACATCTAAAGGTTTGTTATACAAAATAAATTAAAAAATTATAGTTCTTGTTTATATTGATATTGAGTGTATTGGAGATTGTATTGATTGAACACATTCCTCAAGAGGAACATTTTTCTTAGGTGAATGTTGTGTGACTTGTAATAGTAATAACGAAATTTTAGTAAATTTGAGCACATTTAAATCTAAATATGTTCCATCTACTCTGTATTGTACTCAAATGTTTTGTATAAATGTTCAACTAGATTACAGAAAGTGAAATATTCAAAACAATTTAAGATCTTTTGTGAGAATCAGAGTGAAATTGATATTTATAAAAAATATTGTATAAAATCCAAGAACAAAACACATTGATATAATGTTTTAATTTATAAAATATAAATTAACTGCTAGTTAGTTTTATTAGAATTATCTCAACAATGTATCAAATTTTTGGTATATTTATAAAGGCAATTATAAGGGATTAATGTCTGTAATTGAGGCAGAAACCACATGTCTGGACTCCTCTAATGAATTCCAAATTCTCATAAATAAACCCCCCTATAATCTATGGATTGTGTTGAAAATACAGGAGAGAAAGTAGAAACATTTTAATTTGTATGTATTTATTAATTATTATTCATTTATGAATATAATGTTGTGTTTATCTTAAAATGGGGGAGAAAAAAAGATAATTGAGAGAAAGGGAAAAGTAATGAAGTGAGAAAATTTTACCTGAAAATGGAAAAAAATATTATCACTGATGGATGTAATTCCATTAAAAACATCATTGTATAAAGTAGTGTGGTTTCATAACCCATTCTTTTGAGAAAATATATATTTTTTAAGATTCAAAAAACATTATTTATTTACAAAATATGATTTTAGATAAATTGTTTATAGTTTAAAAAGTTTTTGATGAGTTTTTACAAAAAATCAAATGAGGAGATTGAGAAAACATTATGATTATTTACATTGACAATTATTTTAATTTATTGAAAATCAAACTCATTGTATAATAATTTTTTTATTCCGGATTTTGACATAGTATATCATAATGAGTTTTTAGAGGAAATATGGAAGTCGTCGAATGTTGTATCCAAACAGAAAGGGAGAGAAACATTATATGACATTTGTATCTGGGACATAGGTTTCAGAATTCATGTTTTTTATCTGATCATCACCATATATAGATTCAGTCAGAAATGTAATGTTTTTTATTAGACACATTATCATATTCAGATCCATCAGGATGATGTTTTTTCAAACTTTCCATTAGATAGAATGTCAAAAGTTTTAGAAAAAAGAATAAATGAAGTTTTTGAGTTATAGAGTCAAAAGTCTCTAAGTGATGGATTCATAATGATATTGGTGAGTAAATATTTATGAATGCGAAGTTGAGGGATAGAAGGTTTTCATAATTTCTAAATTGAAGTCAGAAATTTTTTTTCATTCATAATTTTCTTATAAATCATGAAAACAATCATAATTAATGTTATTGAACAAAATGAGGAATCATAAATATTCCATCGATTCTATAAATCTAGACAAACCATCCATCATATCTAGAAGAATTAGAAAAAAAGATTTTTCAACATTTAATCTGATTAAAGTTGATAAATTTTTCATATTCACAGAGTGAAGGTCATCCTAATGGGAATTCCATCATACTAAAATTTCATCATATTGAGTTGTGACATGGGTACAATCATCATATTAATAATGTGTAATACTTATAAGGATTGAATGATTTAGAATCTGGTGTATGAAGTCTTTATTAGATGCAGAACATCATAATGAAAAATCCATCCTTAGGAGAATTATATCGTTATGAGTCTTCAGCATGAAGAAACATGAGACAATGTAGATATTTTTTTAGATGAACTGATAAATAGAATATATAGGTCATCAGATCAAGATAAATTAGGGGAATAAATATATGGTTGTTGAAAATTTTCTTTTTTCATAATTAGATAATGAAAAGAAGGAATGGAAGTTCGTATTGAGCTGAGAAATAAAGGAATATCGTAACGAGTGGAGAAAGGGTTGTTGATTGTAATGAGTAGAGAAAGGAAATGGTCTATTATGGAGAAGGCTCTAGAAGATATCAGTATATTTGTGGAGAGTTTAAGAGGTGAAACTGTAAATTCAATTATGTGTAAATATAATAAAAATATGATAATGATTTTAGAAGTTAATAATGATGTTTAAGGGCTAGTATTTTTTTGATTTTTGAAATCCTAATAATTTATGAGAGTTTCCATGTTTCATGCTCTTTATTTTAAATGTTACCAATAAAGTTTTGATTGGATCATTGGTTCAGTGTAACTTTTTATAAAAATGGAAAAGGTAGAGCATTGAAAAAATCAAGTGTAAATTTCTTCCAAATAGATATCTCATTAGAATATATGACATTTTTATTATTGTTAACTAGAATAAAAAACATAATATTGAGAATATCATATTGATTCAATCGGAATAAGTAAAAGCATACTAATTATTTGAGAAGAGTTTGACTGTTTCAGATTGTGAATGAGTTCATTGTACTTTGTCCATCAGACAAACTTCATCGAATTGAGTCTATCATACCCAGCCTCATCGAACTGAGATAATTAAAACCATCAAAATAGGATTGAAGATTCATACTATGAATTTGTGGATAATTTTGAACAAAGTCTTTATGATTGTTATTTTGGATTAATATTTTTACAAGAAAACATTGTGGGCTCATGTAAGTGAGTATAATCATTCCTTTTATGAGACAAAATATTTCTAATGAATGTTATTACAAGGTGTATTCAATAATTCTTAATAGTAAATTTACATAAACCCATGGGCGTGTCTATGTGAAGGATGTATGTACTCACACTGAGACTGATCCTTTTTAAATCTTTGGTTCATTACTTGATTTCCTCCTTTTTCATGCATGAATTTTTTAAAAACATGATAATGAAATAAATATTAATAGGTTTCATGCGTTATGCTTAAAAAATATTGAATTATATAAAAATATAACAGTTAATTCAACCCCCCCCCCAATTGTTTTTCAATACATTGGAACTTCATTTTATAATGCCTCATCTAATTTTTAAATATTTGAAGTTCAATTGAGGGAACATCCATTGGAGGGACAACCATATTGACATCCTTGAACAACTCCATTTGGACGTATAAAATGCAATATCACCTTAATAATAAGGATATATTTGAACCCATTATGAACAAATTATTAATCCTAGATACCACCAACAAAGCTGAGTGGATTAATCAAAATAGGAACACAATCTATCAATTCCCCTAATATATTTATCATAGAATCGACCACTACATTTCAAAAGTGACTGGTGTATATGAACTTTGGGTGGTGTTGGATAATATATACTGGACAATGAACAGTTAGAATAATAACCTCATTTAAAATTAGTTGATGAATCATTAAATACAGAATGTAATCACTATAATGGAACATTCCAAAGAGTTTTAGATTATATGGTATCAACTGATGGCTCTAAAAAATAATTTTATTGATGAAAATTTATAAAACAACCATATTCACACACTTCCTGATACCTTGGTTAAATTAGTTATGTAACACCCCAGGTAAAAAAAGACTATGAAATTTTCACATTTATCCATATTTGTGAATAAAATATTAATATAACTTTAAAGGGGACGCTATGCTTAATGGCGTACCCAACACGCAACAACGAGTTTCTTGGGATCTTACGTTGCACTCTAATAATAAAATAATATTATCTTAAATGGTAGCTAACGCCTAAGTGTTGTGATGGATGGAATGAATAGAAATAACTACAAAATTATTATATATGTATGTCAAATATGTTTACTTTTTACAATAAATGTTAGAGGATTAAAAATGCGAATGCATCCAATTATAAGCGTAAATATTCTAATATTCATTAAAAGGTCGATTAACCGCCTTTTGATGGTGATCCTATTTTAAATGCACTTTTTGAAAATTTTATGTGTTATAATAAAATTCTTCTTTTGAATCAGGACAGAAAAATTTACATTGTGTAAAGTTTTGGTATTTTTCTGATAATGTTCAATTTTTAATGAATAGTGAAAATGATGTATTTTAATTCAAAACACCTTTTTAATCTAATTTATTTATATGATTATATAATCTTTTGAATTGGTTTTAAAGTTAAATTAGAATATATTTTTACCATTTAATCAAATAGTGGTCATAGGAATTAATTTCACTTTTAAATCGGACTTAAACTAGTGTCAATCTTTTGATACATTTTGTTTCATAAAAACACGATATTTGTTTTGACAGTGGGATTTAATTATTAAATTAATTAATGAAACTTATATGTTTTGAATTTCGTAAAATAGACATCATTTTTGAATTTGGAATATCCAATATAGCTTTGGGTAAATTTTTGGTAATTTTCCGAAAAACATCAATTTTGATGAATAGTGAAACCACTAAGTGGTACTTATAAAATATGATTTTACATTTTAATGAAATTTTGCAACCTTTGTGTTTGGAATTTCAAAAATCCGACATACATGGTTTTCCTTAATAATTTAAATGTGGTTCAATGGAATTAAAATAATTATTTCGTGAATAGTAACTTTTATGTTTTTAATCCCGATTAGAGGTAATTAGTGTAGTTTAAGGTAAAAATAATGTTTTAATAATATGAGATGAGCTTGACATATGTCCTACCCTCAATGGATGTGTCATGGACGACCAATAAAACCCATGGGTCAACTTGGGGACCCCATAAAGCTACTTTGGTTGGGAAATGACATAAATAACCTTTTATTTAATGTTAAAGTAAAAATGACACAATCACGAGTTGGTTTACTTTAACAATTTTTAAATGGGGCTATACAAGTCAGATTTTTTACTATAAATATTCATTATAATTCTAAAAATATTTCCTACATAATGATATTTTTTTATAGTTTTTAGACCTTAAATATATTAAATTAATTATGACATCATGATGATGGAGTGATTACCTCATTAATAAAGGATTTAAATTAAATGAAAATATAATGTAAAATATATGACCTACACATCTCCAAACCCTATTGGATGGGTATATTTCGAACCCTTATCACCTTATCCTCGAAACACATCAATGTGGGACCTTTAAAATCTGAAAAGCATTTGAAAATAAAGTAATCATTTATCACTTTCCAAGAGTGTCCCTCCTCTCTCCTTATAAAAGCCCCCGACCTCTACCTCTTTACCCTCACCTCCCAAGCCTTTGGCTCGGCCAAACCCTGACCATTTTGTCTCTCCACATCCCTCTATTACTCCTAGAAGCCTCACTTTCTGCATAATTCTTCCCAAGGAATCCTTTGAGATCAAATAAAAAAGAGTTACTCGATTTAAAGGAGATTAAAGAACGATCGAGTCAAGTCGGACCCGTGGTAAGGGATCCAACATCTCTATTTCTTTTTAAGTACACTATTTTATGTCATTAATTTTATGATCAGCTTTCTTATGATTGGGATGTTCTTTTATATTAATCTTACTGTAATTTTTATGTTCATATGATGAGAGACCCTATTTTATCTCATCAATCCATTTTGGAAGTTTTATGTGGTGTTGTTAGGCTGTAGAGTTTTTGAAAGGGATTTTTCATCTCACATTTAGTCCCATGATATTTATGTTACATTTGACACCATTTCCTTTGAGTGTTGTATATAATTCCCATTATTATACTCTTTGTGTAATATAATTTCATTTATGGGTATTTACATATTCATTTTATGACCCTTCTTCAATGGGGTGTACGTTTCGAAAGTTACCCAAGTCGGTAAGGGGACCTTTCACCCTCCTCCTTTTAAAAGAATTATTTTGTTATGTCTGTTAATTCACATACTATTATGTTTGTTTATGTTCTTATTAATGTAAATTTTATGACCAAGTGATGAGATCCAATTTTTATCTCTCATCAACTCTTTTTCTGAATTTTTTATGTGACTCCGTTAGGCTGTCGAATTTTTGCAAGGGAACTTATTAACCCAATTTTGATTCTTTGGGATAAACTTGTACACCATGAATATGTTGTTATATGATTATGTGTGAATGTCCTCTGATTTTTATACACATAATACCCACTTATATTTCATGTATTCATTTTTCACACATAATTATGTAACTGATTTATCTTTAATCCCAGGATACCGTCTTTGTATGGGACTTTGTCTCAATCTCCTTTAATTGAGGAATATTTTGTTTTATACACAACATTATTTTATACGGTGTATAAACCCCTTTGAATTTTATGTTTATTCAAAAAAAATATTTTTTATACGAAGCATTTACTAAACGACAAAAGGGAATGTTTTTGTCATACGTATTCGGCGACAACGACTTCTCTACCATTGTGACCATTATTTGAATTTCGGCTTCCTCTACAAGACATTCCCTCTTTTTAAATGAAAAATAAATAATATGTTTTACTTTTCTTTGTACTTTGTTATTGAAAAAGGTTTTCATAATGTTTTTATATCAATGTGTTGTATTGATATCTTGTTATTGAAAGGTGGAAATGTTATATTTCCTTTATGCATGTTTTATGTGATAAGATTATGTTATGGTTCTTGGGAATTGTTATGAAGACGGGTGGTTCCGTGATAAACTAAGGGTGGGTGAGACTGATATAGCTCTCAAATGAATTGGGTAACGCAAAGGAGTGAAACGTTAAGGTTTCTGTAAAGATATTTAGGGGATATACTGTGGTGGGTATTCCAAACATAACCAAGAGGGTTACTCCCTACGTAAGAATGTTATGAATACCTCAAGTTACCTTTTAGGTCTTATTATTTCTATGATTTATTCATGATTTTATGAGGTATGTTGGTAAGGTATGATTTCAATATTATGTATATATGTACTCGTGTTTTCTTTCCATACTTTTTATAACCATTACTAAGATTTTTATGCTCATCCCATGTTTTTGAATTGTTTTTCACATGTCAAGGGAAAGGTATGTGATGTGATGATAGTATCAAGGAAGTGTCAAGAAAGAATCCATGTTTTATTTTAAATATGTTTCCATTGATGGAAAAAATGAATACTGTCATTTATGTAACCACATTGTTTAAATGTGGAATGTAATGCAAGTTTCATGATGTAATTCTCTAAAACTCTAAACCTGAAAAGATCCTCAATGTGTAATCTTGTAATAACTCAAGATTATGTAATGTTTAAGGCTAGGGCCTTATAGTTGGTATCAAAGGTCGGTTTAGATAACTTTAGAGGTTAGGGTATTCTTTAAGCATAAGTGACATTACCATGATGGTTAGGATTTCTGAAAGAGTCCTAGTTTTAGATAAAGCAAATGAGTAAGTATATATTAGTGTTTATCTTCCTAATTAGTACATGAGGGTTTTATTGATATACTCACACTGACCTTTTTGGTTTTAGTAAATGGCTTGATCTAGCAGTCACCAATGTAACAGTGGATGTGAAGGAAACTATGACAGTTTTTTTAGAAAGCAATTGAATGATATGGGAGCTGCAATGAGAACTCTTGTGCTTATACTCAACCAACTATCTGGAGTCATGATTGACCACCTAAACCTTTGTGATTTCTATAAGTCATAATATATGCAAAAACAAATCCCTATGGAACTACAGGTAATAATCATAAAGGTAAGTGTGTTCAAAAACCTATGTGTCAAAGATGTGGAAAGAAACACCTAGGAAATTTTTCAAAGGGACAGAAATATGCTATAGATGTGGAAATGAAGGTCATAAAGCAAGAACCTGTCATGGAAAAAGGAAGCATCTAGTTGACTCAGGGAAAGGGAAAGAAGTTCTTTCTAAGGGATCAATTGAATGTTTTAAATGTGGTGTACATGATCATTATGAAAACACATGTCTTATGAAGAAGTTTCGTGAATGGGATCACCAAGATCGTACAAATATTCTCTTACCAATACCTAATGCCATTCCGATTGAGGATGAAGAAACTGGAAATGACCAACCAAAGGTATGGATTATTTCATAACTTTTTTTCTATTTTGGAATCTTAGGATATGATTCATGACTTTGTTTATTGGAAAGAAGTATTTCAGAATAAATTGGAAAGGAATGGTTAATGGATCATGAAGAATGTTGAATGAGTAAGAAGTCAACATATAAGGGATTCAATAGTTTTGGTGAAATTCTTAAGAGTATTAAGTCTCTTTTGATGATGGGGTTACATTAGAAGACTTTTTATAGTATGTGTAACCCTGATGTTTAATATATGAAAGTTTTATACAAGGTATAGTTATCTGGTCTTTTGTGGACATAGTTATTAAGAACCATTTGGGTTTATATGATCCTTACTTTTGAGGTAATTATGGGTTATATATGTTATGATGGATGTGAATGGTATGAGATAAAATTGAGATTAAATTAGGTTATTGTTATTTTTGATGATTTTATCTCTTTTTGGGGAATGATTTTAGAATTATATAGTTCGGAAAAAGGACAACATGCAGACCGTGTGACAACCCGTCATGTCGGACAGAGCTACGGGAATCGAACTCACAACCAAAGTGCAAGTGGTATTTATCGCCTACCACGGGACTACATGAAGTCCCTGGTTAGTATGACTTATTATTTTTTGTTAGGTGACTTTATGAATTAAGAGTAAGTTGATTTGGGGTTATTTATGAAAATGATTAACCTATCATGGGGGATATGTGATTAGGTTAATTACTTTTCAATACGAGACTTTAGGAGAAAATAATGTTGTTCGGAGATAAATGTTATGATTTAACTTGGAATACTATGTGACTAAATCCTTAAAATATTTTGGTTTCAATATTAATTTGGTTTACATTGAATAATTTTACGGACAAATTGTTTATCGAATGGTCCTCGTTGAACTTTGGGTTTTGTTGGACAGATTTTGGAGATTAAGAATAGATTTTCTTTTTATAAAGGGTTATACTATTCTGGATTATATGATCTTGTACTAACCATTTGGTTTTTGGTTTTGGTTAGAGTCTAAATACATGGGAAGTATATAGTTCTATTTTGTGGATTAGGTGAATCTCTAGAAATTTATTATAGTACTCTTAATGCGAACACGTCTTCTTAATACTTGTCTTTTGGAGAAAATACAAGTTTGATTAAGAAATCTTGTAAAAGTTGAAAGTCTACATGACAAGTAAGTATGTTTCATTAGGATTTAGTTAAGCTCAAAAATAAATTCCTCAATGAAAAGTAACTTAAAACAAAAATATTGTCTGTTAACTTTTCCTACAAGGGAATCGAATACCATTTAACCCATCACAAGTTTGTGATTTTCTTATTGTTAACTTTTTCCTAGACAAGTTTACTATCACTCTCCATCAGAAGATGACCCTTTTTTCCTCCATGTCCATATTTTCATACTTGGAATCCTAGAATGGGTTAACTCGGGTGGCCTTTGTACTTATCATTATTTATATTAAAGTGATTTTTTCACTGACTCTTGTTCCGATGTGGGATTTTCAATGAAGTTTCCAAGCACAATTTTAAAATTGTGAGGACGCAATTCCCAAAAGGGGGGAAGGATGTAACACACCAGGTAAGTAAAGAGTATGAAATTTTCACATTTATCCATATTTGTGAATAAAATATTAATATAACTTTTAAGGGGATGCTATGCTCGATGGCGTACCCAACATGCAACAATTAGTTTCTTGGGAATCTTACGTTGCACTCTAATAATAAAAAAATATTATTTAAAATGGTAGTTAACACCTAGCTGTTGTGATGGCGGGAATGAAGAGAACTAACTACAAAATAATTATATTTGTTTGTCAAATATTTTTACTTTCTACAATAAATGTTATAGGATTAAAACTGTGAATGAATCCAATTTTAAGCGTAATCATTCTAATATTCTTTAAAAGGTTGATTAACCACCTTTTGATGGTGAACCTCTTTTAAATCTACTTCTGGACAATTTTATTTGTTATAATAAAATTCTTCTTTAGAATTGGGACATCAAAATTTACATTGTGTAAATATTTGGTATTTTTCCGATAAAGTTCATTTTTTTAATGAATAGTGAGAAATGTTGTATTTTAATTCAAAACCTCTTTTTTATATAATTAATTTATATGATTAGATTATCTTTTGAATTGGTTTTAAAGTGAAATTATAATATATTTTTACAATTTAATCTAATAGTGTTCATTTTAATTAATTTCACTTTGAAATCAGACTTAAACTAGTGTCAATCTTTTGATACATTTTGTTTCATACAAACACGATATTTATTTTGACAGAGGGATTTAATTATTAAATTAATTAATGAAACTTATATGTTTTTAATTTTGTAAAATAGAAATCATTTTTGAATTTGGAATATCAAATATATCTTAGGGTGAATTTTTGGTAATTTTCTGAAAAACTTCAATTTTTGATGAATAGTGAAACCACTAAGTGGTACTTATAAAGATTGATTTTCCATTTAAATGAAATTTTGCCACCTTTGTGTTTTGAATTTAAAAAAACCAACATACATGGTTGTTATTAAGAAGTAAAATTTGGTTCAATGGGATTAAAATAATTTTTTGGCGAATAGTAACTTTTATGTTTTTAATCGCGATTAGAGTTAATTAGTGTAGTTTAAGGTAAAATTAATAATATGAGATGAGCTTGAAACATGTCCTAACCTCATTGGAGGTGTCATGGCCGACCCAGAAAACCCATGGGGAAACTTGGGGACCCCATGGAGCCACTTTGGTTGGGAAATGACATAAATAACTTTTTATTTAATGTTAAAGTAAAAATGACACAAACATGAGTCGTTTTACTTTAACAATTTTTAAATGGGGCTATACAAGTCAGATATTTGACTATAAATATTCATTATAAATATAAAAATATTTCCTACATCATGATATTTTTTTATAATTTTTAGACATTAAACATATTAAATTAATTATGACATCATGATGATGCAACGATTACCTCATTACTAAATGATTTAAATAAAATGAAAAGATAATGTAAAATATATGACCTACAGATTTCCAAACCCTATTGGATGGGTATATTTCGAACCCTTATCACCATATCCTCGAATCACATCAATATGGGACCTTTAAAATCCGAAATGCATTCGATAATAAAGTATCCTTTTATCACTTTCCAAGAGTGCCCCTCCTCTCTCCTTATAAAAGGACCCCACCTCTACCTCTTTACCCGGACCTCCCAAGCCTTTGGCTCAGCCAAACCCTACCCATTTTGTCTCTCCACATCCCTCTATTACTCCTAGAAGCCTCACTTTGGGCATAATTCTTCCCAAGGAAGACTTTTAGCTCAAATCAAAAAGAGTTACCCGATTTAGAGGAGATTAAAGGACGATCGAGTCAAGTCAGACATGAGGTAAGGGATCCAACTTCTCTCTTTCATTTTAAGTACACTATTTTATGTCATTACTTTTATGCTCAGCATTCTTATGATTGGGATGTCCTTTTATATTACTACTAATGCACTTTTTATGTTCATATGATGAGAGACCCTATTTTCTCTCATCAATTCATTTTGGAAGTTTTAAGTGGCATCGTTAGGCTGCAGAGTTTTCGAAAGGGACTTTTCATCTCACTTTTAGTCCTGTGATATTTATGATACACATGCCACAATTTCCTTTGAGTGGTGTATGTAATTCCCATTATTATACTCTTTGTGTAATACAATTTCATTTATGGGTATTTACATATTCATTGTATGACCCTTCTTCAATGGGGTGTACGTTTCGAAAGTTACCCAAGTCGGTAAGAGGACCTTTCACCCTCCTCTTTTTAAAAGACTTATTTTGTTATGTCTTTTAATTCACATACTATTATGTTTTGTTATGTTTTTATTAATGTAATTTTTATGACCAAGTGATGAGATACCCTATTTATCTCTCATCAACTCTTTTTTTGAATTTTTTATGTGACGTCGTTAGGCTGTCGAATTTTTGCAAGGGAACTTCTTAACACAATTTTGATTCTTTGGGATAAACTTGTACACCTTGAATATGTCATTCTATGATTATGTTTGAATGTCCTCTGATTGTTATACAGTTAATACCCACTTATATTTCATGTATTCATTTGTCACACATAACTATGTAACTGATTTATCCTTAATCCAAGGATACCGTCTTTGTATGGGACTTTGTCTCAATCACCTTTAATTGAGGCATATATTGTTTTATACAAAACTATATTTTATACGATGTATAAACCCCTTTGAATTTTACGTTTATTCAAAAGGAATCTTTTTTATACGAATAATTTACTAAATGAAAAAAGGGAATGTTTTTTTCATACATATGCGGTGACAACGACTTCTCCGCCGCCATGACCATTATTTGAATTTCGGCTTCCTCTACAAGACATACCCTCTTTTTAAATGAAAAATAAATACTATGTTTTACTTTTCTTTCTATTTTGGTATTGAAAAAGGTTTTCATAATGTTTTTATATCAATGTTTTGTATTGATATCTTGTTATTGAAAGGTGGAAACGTTATGTTTCCTTTATGCATGTTTTATGTGATAAGATTATGTTATGGTTATTGGAAATTGTTATGAAGACGGATGGTTCTGTGATAAAATAAGGGCGGGTGAGCCCCATATAGCTCTCCAATGCATTGGGTAACGTGAAAAAGTGAAACGTTTAGGTTCCTCTAAAGTGATTTAGGGAATATACTATGGTGGGTATTCCAAATGTAACCAAGAGGGTTAATCCCTACGTAAGAATGTTATGAATTTCTCAAGTTACCTTTTATGTCTTATGATTTCTATGATTTATTCATGATTTTATGATGTATGTAAAAGTTCTTATGCTTTATGGGTAAATTATGATTTCATTATTATGTATATATGTACTCATGTTTTCTTTCCATACTTTTTATAACCCTTAATGAGCTTTTTATGCTCATCCCATGTTTTTGAAATGTTTTTCACAGGTCAAGGGAAAGGTACGTGATGTGATGATAGTGTCAAGGAAGTGTCAAGAAAGAATCCATGTTTTATTTTAAATATGTTTCCATTGATGGGGAAAATGAATACTGTCTTTTATGTAACCACTTTGTTTAAATGTGGAATGTAGTGCAAGTTTCATGATCTAATTCTCTAAAACTATAAACCTGAAAAGATCATCAATGTGTAATCTTGTAATAACTCAAGATTAAGTAATGTTTAAGGCTGGTCCCTTATAAGTTCTCTCCCTAAATAAATTAGTTGTTATTGGAAAACCATATATGATAATGGTAATGTATTCAATGTTCAATGAGGAGGCTCGATGGAATGATTCAAGTTACAAACATCCATGAGCTCTCTTACTCATGAAATGAGGGAGGTAAAAAGGTGGTATTTAAGGGGAATGAATTAGAGGATGGTATGTAGATTGTAGAAGTCCATCATGCAAATGTTACCATTGTGTCATGCAGAGTCACTTGAATATGTACTATAGAAATTTACTATAATATAATGTCCACGGTAGTAATTAACAAAGAGTTTGTGAATACACAAAAGTGACATTCACTAAAGAAATAATGATTTCATTCATAGAAAAAGAATATACTCTCTTTCAAACATAAGGCCCATACTCAAACTTGTTGGTTTATCCTAGAGAATTATACCATATCACTCTACATTGGGATCGTTTCATGACTTATCAATCTAGTTTCATTAGAGCAATAATGATGGGGAATAATAGTATAGTAGAGTTTATATGTATAGGTGATATCCATGTCAACATGAACATTGTTTATACATTCAGCCAGAAGTATTTTTTCCTTTTTCCAAGAATTAATCTAAACATGATATTTTGGATATAATTTTATAAGAAAGGCTATTAAAATATCTTTAGCAATAGATCATGGAATATTTTTAAATTATCTATTAATGTCACTCAGGGGCGTATATGATTTATGTTGTAAAAAATCATGTGAATATATGTGAAAACATCCTCCAAATCATGGAAGAAATTTTTTCATCCAATCTATGGAATATGAGACTTATCCACTTGAGTTAAATAGGTATATCAATCCAAATGAACAATAACTACATCAATTTTAAAAATGATTCATTAATACAACCATAAAACTACAACTTTTACAGGAAGAAACACATTGGATCTTTTAAAAATAATTCATAAATGAGATTAGATTTACTGGATCTAGTCTTCTCTAATGTATCCAATTCCATTGTGGTTGATTCATTTGAAGGTAGAAAATATTTTCTAACCTTCATTGTTGATTTATATATAATGTTTTTGGTGTTCATTTTACGAATGAAGGACCAAAATATATACTAATTTAATATGTTTCATGACATGGTTGATAATGAAACTAGATGGAGTCCAAATTTTCTTCATTTAGATAATTGAAGAGAGTTAAAATCCATGAATCTTAATAAATATTGTATGAGTTAGGGAATTCAATATGATAGGATGTTTATATGTGAAGGTTCAGGGTGTAATGGAAGCGCATGGGGGGATGTGCCCTCTTGAATTTTTTTCATTAACAATGATCAATAAAGGATAAATAAGACGATAAATTCTAATCTCTAAAGATCTAATCATAGTAATGGATAAAGAAAAGAATAGCCATGGATCCAAAGTAGGATCATTATAGGAAGATTATAATTAATTTAATCAATTGAAAAGAAATACCTTATGGGAGTTCTTTCTTCATTGATGTTGTTGATAACATTCTGATGTGATTCGTTGTTGAGTCATAGAAGCCGAGTGTAGACTTCCTCTAGCAGTGATCCACTCGGGTACCATGTATCTCAGGACATTGAAAAAGTACTCTCCAGGTGATAGCATTGAGAAACCATTGGTTGTGTTGTCCTACTTAGATTGTCTTGATCCTATGTAAGAGGATCTCTCTCGTTCTTGATAGCATTCTTGGAGGAAGAGGTTCTTTCAGCCTTGAATGAATTCTCCAGAATTGTTGTACACAATGATTCTCTTGTGTATAGGAAAAGAGTTGGGGTTTTGAGGATGTTTATAATCAGGATTGAGGTTGTAGAGTTATGAAAATAAATAAATGTGTTATGCATTTTATTTATTTCATTGACACTTAATTAAAAGGCCATGCCGAATAATTAATTCCTTGACAAGTGCCCATGCTGATTATAATAAATATCATTTAAAACAATATTATATCCTCAAAATCTCGACTGGGAAAAATACACGGAGTGTATTAATAAGTAAAGGGTGTGTACTTGTTTTTCATTGAAAACTACACTACGTGTACATTCAATGTACAAAGAGTGTATAACATGTTTTCATTTATCCATTTCATTTCCATAAATAAAACTACATGGCGTGTAATAATTGATACACGGAGTGTACTTGTTATCTATGAAAAACTACATAAAATGTAATCTTTAATACACAACATGTATATATTATTTTTCATTTCCTTCTTCCTCTAATAATTAAAATAATCTTGGCTTCCTTGAATAATTATTATACCACATATGGGAATAATCTTTTTTCTACTTGAGATACTTGAATACACTTAGTGTGTGACCCTCTAGGCCTCTTTCTCATTGGTATTAGGAGGGCTTGCCTAAAGTACAAGATTATTGTCTAGCAATGGGTCAAGGCACCCAAGTGAAAGCAGTTGATGCCACATTGACGTACCACCTCATACAAATGCTTACTATGTATTTTAATCCCTTTGTCTTGATATCTCATCAATCAGTTTTCATGGATTTGTCAAAAACCAATATTCTTGATCCGTCATTCTTCGAATTCCTGAAATAAACTCGTCGTTTACACCATGGCTGTTGAATTTAATGTGACAGTTCTATTTCAATCAAAGGGATGAGATATCAACTTCCATAAATGGAAGGTATAAATCCTTCCTCGACTTATCCATTAACAACATGTCACTTGAGACGCACCCAACATACCCTACTTCCCACCAACTATTTGTGTGACAGTTTTTGTCAGTAAAACTAAATGTGCGATTCGTGACATGAGTCAATGATAATGTTTCAGTCTAATGACCATTACACATGCTAATAGATAGAAATGTCTGATGACACCAAGACATGAAGAATTTCTACTGGCAGGTCTGTTCTCATAATCTCCCATCTTGGAGATTTCCAAGTGCGAACTCCATGAGAGAGAGTCTCATCTTCTTATGAGTACTCGCACATGACGGTCTGTATAATATGTATCCTATAAAAGTATGTCATCCAATCGTAGAACATTATTTAAGAATATTTCTATAGCATTTCAAGGTTCTCATCATATTGATGATCTTCCATGACCTTATTAATGAAAAAAATATTTCAGGACATTATTATATTATAGTCATGCAGAACAATGAACAATATATAATAAGTGGACATTTATGTAATCAATGTACAAAATAGTTGGTTCTCAGGACTCCAAACCTAAAAAACTCCAACTTGGATTAGAGCCAACTGCATATGAATTTTAGTCCGCTAGACCTCACATGATGATCATGTTTCTGCTGAGTCATGTCTTTAGTCAAGTGGTCCGCCACATTTTCTTTCGTGGAAATAGAGCTCATTGCAACTTCACCTCTCTGAGAAAAATCACTCAAGAGATGATACTTCCGAAGTATGTGCTTTGTCCGCTGATGTGACCATGGCTCTTTTTCAAGTGCCACTACTAAAGTATTATCACAATAATGTGTGATAGGATCTTTACTGCTTTGTACTAAATCCATCTATTGGATGAAGATTCGCATCTATACTACTTCTTTTGCTGCCTTAGAAGCTACGATATACTTAGAATCCACTGTAGAATCTGCCACCACACTGTTAATTGAGCTCTTCCAGCTCACTGCACCTCCATTCAAACTAAAGATGTATCCAATCTATGACTTCATGTAATCTTGATCATTCTAGAAACTAGCATCTACCTTTCCTCTAATGACTAGTTCCTCATCTCCTCCATAATCTAGGAACATATCCTTAGTACGCCTCAGATACTAAGGATTGTCTTGACTACCATCCAATGGCAGTCTCCGAGATCATCTTGATATTTCCCTACCACACTTAATGTGTAAGCAACATCTATCCTCGTACATTGCATAGCATACATGACTATCCCAATCGCGGATGCATATGGGATCCTTTCCATTCCTTGCCTTTCCTTAAGTGTTTGAGGAAACATTTTATTGGAATGATGAATGCAATGTGACACTGGAAACAATCCCCTCTTGGATTGTTCCATACTGAATATCTTTAGTATCATGTCAATGATTATACTTTGACTCAGGCATAGCATTCTCTTGGATCTATCACAATGGATCCTGATCCCATGAATATATGTTGCCTCACTCAAGACATTCATGGAGAATCATTTATAAAACCACGCCTTAATTGACTATAAGACATGTACTTAATTTCCAATCAGTAAAATGTCATCAACATATACTATTAGGAAAATGACTGCACTTCCAATAAACCTTTTGTAGACACAAGGCACACATTTTTTCTTAACAAATACAAATTATGATACAGCTTCATCAAAATGAATGTTCTATAACCTTGATGCTTAATTTAATCCATAAATGGATTTTTGCAACTTGCATACCTTGTTGGAATCCTTTGGAATCACAAACCCTTCAGGTTGTGTCATGTAGACATCTTCCTAGAGTTTCCTGTTAAGGAATGCTATTTTGAAATCCATTTGAAAAATTTCAACATCATGGTAAGTGGAAATGGCCAATAGGATTCTGATGGATTTCAGCATCACAAACGGTGAAAAGGCTTCATCATAGTCAATTCCTTGACGCTGTCTGAAACCTTTTGCAACCAGTCGTGCCTTATAGGTGCTGACTTTCCCCTCCATGTCCAGTTTCTTCTTGAATACCCATTTATTACCAATAGTCTATACATAAACTGATTGTTCTACCAAAATCTAGACTTGGTTTTGTACATGGAATCTATTTCAGAATTCATGGATTTTTGCCACTTGGCAACATTTGTGCCTTCAACTGCATCCATGTAGGTAAAAGGATCATCATTTTCAACCAATAATGAGTCACCATCCTCGGTGAGAAGAAAACCATATCGTTCTAGTTCTCTCACCCCTCTCATGCTCCTACATAGTTCTTGTGTCTAGGGAACATATTGTTTTTCCATGGCGCTTTGTGGAATCTGTTCATGTACCAACTACTGTGTATCTTGAGCCTCAACATAATCGAAGTCTATCTCACTCCCACTATATATTTTGGAGATGTTCTCCCTCTCAAGGAATATGGTGTGTCTTGCCACTGTAACCATTTAGTTTGAGTGGTTTTATAATAAATATCACCTTTAATTCATGGGATATCCTATAAAGATACAATTTGTGCCACGGGGTGCAATTTTGTTACCTAAAGAGGCCATATCAAATGCTTCGCTACCCCACACATGTAAATTCGATAACATTTCATTTCACCCACTCCATAACACGTATAGAATACCATTTATCGATTTAGTTGGTAATTTGATTAGTATGTGTGCTGCTGTTTTTAATGGATATCCCCAAAAGGAAAATGGAAGAATCGCATGACTCATCATTGATCTCACCATGTCCAACAGGGTGTAGTTCCTCCTTTCACTTACACCATTCCATAGCGGTGTGTAAGGAGGAGTGAGTTGTGATAGAATCCCAAACTCCCGTATGAAATCAATTAAGTAATGATTAAGATATTATCTTCCTCTGTCTGAGTGGGGTTTCTTAATCTTCTTACCAAGCTGTTTCTCAACTTCATTCTTGTATTCTTTGAACCAATCAATAGAATCTCACTTATAACTCATTATGTAAATATATCCATATCTACTAAAATCATCAGTAAAAGTTATGAAGTATGAGAACCCACCCCATGCTTCAACTGGAAATTGTCCACACACATATGTGTGAACTAATTCTAGATGCTCTTTAGCAATTTCACCTTTCCCACTAAATGGGTATTTGGTCATTTTGCCTTATAGACATGCATCACATACCCCGAGTTGTTTTAGTTAGAAAGAATCAAAATACGCATCTTGATGTAATTTTTTCAAAAGTTTCTCATTGACATGACCAAGCCGGTGATTCCAATGTTGGGTGTGGAAAGAGCCATGTGAATTTACATTGTCATCGATTTCCATTACTTGTTATGTGTAGTCTAACACATGAAGGTCGTTATATAAATGTTCCCTTCCAAAACAAATGCTATCTTTATAAAAGTAGCAACATCCACTTCCAAACATGAAGATGAATCCAATAGTATCTAATCTAGATACTGAAATAATGTTTTTGGTTAAATAAGGCACATAATAACAACCATTTAACACCAAGATCATTCATGTTGACAACATGAGGTGGTAGTCTCTGATAACTATAGCAGCAATTCTGGCTCTGTTGGCTACTCATAGATCTACCTACCCTCAATCAATCTTCTTGAATCTACTTGGTTCCTATATTTGAATAGAGTTGTGAGCACCAAAAGAAGTATATAATACCAAATTTTTGGAATCAAATAGATTGATTTCGATGACAAACGCACCTGAAGAATCCCCTTTCTCCCTTGGCTGGGTGCAGTTCATCTTCCAGAGGCCCTTTATGCCACATGCGAAACAAATGGCATCATGTTCCCTTGCCTCCCCTTTGATTTTCCTTTTCATGGAAGGCCTTGAAGAAGATTTGGGATTACAGCTCTTCGCCTTACCTTTCCTTTTATTCAACATGAGGATATAAGGCTTTCCACAATTCATGTCATTGTCCACTTGGAGAATAAGGATAATAAGATCATACAGTGACTTCTCAATGTTGTTCATGTTGAAGTTCAGAACAATGTTTGTGAAGCTCAAGGGGAGTTATTCAAGAATGAGACTGGCACCCAGTTATTCGTGGAGTTTAAACACTAGAACCTCCAAGTGCTCAATGTAGCTAATAAGATTGAATACATGGGGCCCGGCTAGGGAACCCTCTCCATGATTTCTCTGAAACAGAGCCTTGGAGATCTCAATCCTTTCTTGCCTTTCTCTCTCCTGGTATAAACCACAGAGGTGCTCGGGCATGCTTAGGCATCCATGTATTCATAAGACTTCATGAGATCACTAGACATAGATGACATCAGCAAACATTGAACATAGAGTGAGTTGTTAAAATGTTGATCATAGACCAGGAAATCTTAATCACTCACCCCGGGGGTAGGAGAATCAGGATGTGAGGACTCTAGAATGTAAAACATCCGTTCATGGAGTAGGATAACCCAAAGGTTCCTAAACCAATCATGAATGTTACTGACGGTGATGACGCTGTCTTTATCCAGAATTGATAGCTGAGAAAATGTGGTTGTTGAGTTTGTCATATTCTATAAATTAAAAGAGAAGATTTATCAGTACATTGTTGATTACATTGTATGTGGAATAATAAATATTATTAATTCTTCAACTATTTTATCAAGTCCCAATATCCCTCACCATTGAACTCGGAATTTCCAGTTTCTTTGATATTATAGTGGTAAGGATCCATATTCCACTTCGCATAACCCCAACAGGGCTTGGTCAAGATATATGAAGGTATTTAGGTAGGTAGGTCTTTGCCAAATATTAGCTTACAGTTCTTTGATCTGTCGAGTGGGCTCCCCAATCCTAAAATCCTAACTTGGATTTCCTCAACTCTTGACTCCAATATTACATCACATCTTACAAGGGCTACTCCTCTGTATGTAATATGGATAGGTCAACCCGAAACCTTTTATAAGTGCTTCCTTTAAAAAAGTAAGCGTCCCAACAAGGGTTGGTCAAGCACATAGATTTATTGAGTCATTCCCTTAATCAGGTAACAGAAGGCTAGGTCTGCCATTATATGGTTTTGAGGGATTTTAATCCTTTATGCATAGTTTTTCATTATCACAGGCTTGAAAATTTTATGTGATGCTAGCTTAAGTGATTAACCATTTTCCGATAATGTTTTTGCATATTCTGGATTTTATTTTATTCCAACCTTTCATGATTGTTTATTTCATTAATTATATGATAGAGACAACACATACATAATAAATAAACCATGAAATTAGACAAATATAAAATAATATTGCATGATCATGAGCTCTTATTTGTTAGCTTATCTAGTGGTTTGATAAGATAACCCTGACCTAGGAAAAAACACCTTGAACCTAGTGGTTAGTGTTTTGTAGATCCCTCATGTCCACTTTTTTATCTTCTTTCGTCAGTTTCTCCTCAGCTTTGGGATTTGAACCATCTCCTCTAGCTTGGGAAATCTTCCATTACATGGGTTTACATTAAAGAAACCATGGGAACACATGCCCTACATTTTATTAGAAGAAGGCTCACAGGCCGAAAAATTTAAATTAAATAAATTTTAATGAAAGCATACGCATACAAAGGGTCTTTAATCTAGATCTTGATCATCCATATCAATCAATTACATTTACACAAATTTAGAATTTAAATTCTTTTAATCGTTCATTCATTTAATATAAGTCACGCTCAAATTCAATTAATTATGATTTTATAATTAATCGATTATTTATTATAAATTACTTTCTAAATTTCCTTGACATTCTTCACATCCACAATACTTGTTCGGGTCTTCGTACATTGGAGGAAACCTAGTGAAATTCCATTTCTAGAAAGTACACGATGTGTAGTTTATAATTAAACGGCGTGTATTTATTTTCACTCATTATCGAAAGTACACGCTGGGAGCTTTGGCGTGTTTTCTGTACATTGGAAGTTTTGGAGTACATGGCATGTAGATAAATCATACATGGTGTGTACATCCTTGTTATGCGGTAACCAGCCTGGTGATCCCATGTACGCAGAACACGACATCTCCTCGTAAACAGTTTCACCTTGGCCAGATCAGACTACACGGCGTGTTGTTCCAACATGCATGCCATGTATTCTGGTTTCCATGAACTGTTAAACTCTGGTCAACACAGTGTGATTAAAACATAGGCATAATTAATTCACATAGCTTGGTTTGGCGGACCAGTGTCTGTCCGTTTAACCTAAGTACACGGTGTGTAGTTTTAATTACACATCCTGTAATCCCGTGTTTTATAGATAGAAATAGCGGCTCCTATGGATGAGTTCCTCATTTTTCATTTAATCAAAATTAAAATTAAAAGGTCGTTTTTGTTTTAGGAATCGAGAAATGAACGAGGAAGAACATATCTCATTTATTCAAATTTAAAGAACAATTTATTTCAAATTGAATCAAATATAAATTCGAAAATTATAAATGAAAATTAAATAACTATAATCAACATTGTAACCTCCCTCTGACACCATTTGAAGGTTCCAGGCACAGTGAAAGTGCGTGGGTGGATCTTCCCACTTGGCTTTTTGTCATTAAAAATGATCACTCTGGGATCAAAACGATGATAAACGCCAGTCTCCATGGATCGATTCACAGTAATTGACAATGAAAAGGAAAGTCCTGGAACCACAAACTAGGATCGTTACAGGTTTATTATAATCAATTTAATCAATTGAAAATAATACCTTTTGGGTGTTCGTTCTTTATTGATTTTCTTGATCATGTTCCGATGTGATTCATCAATACATCATAGAAGCCATGTGTATACTTCCTCTAGTGGTGATCGACACATGCACCTCGTATCTCGGGATGTCGCCAAAGGACTCTCCGGGTGCTAGCGTGGAGAAACCTTTTCTTGGGATGTCCGCGTTAGATCATCTTGATCCTATGGAAGAGGATCTCTCTCGTTCTTGAGAGCATTCTTGGAAGAAGAGAATCTTTTGTTCTTGAAATAATTCTCCAGAATTGTTGTGCACAATGATTCTCTTGTGTGTAGGAAAAGAGTTGGGGTTGTGCGGATATTTATAATCACGTTTGAGGTTGAAGAGTTATGACAATAAATAAACGTGTTACACGTTTTATTTATTTCATTGACTCTTATTTAAAACCACATGTTGAATAATTAATTCCTTGACATGATCCCACACTAATTGTAATAAATATCATTTAAAACAATATTATATCCTCAAAATCTCGACTGGAAAAACTACAGTGTGTATTAATAAATACACAGTGTGTACTTTTTTTTCATTGAAAAATACATAGCATGTACATTCAATGTACATGGCATGCATATCTTGTTTTCATTTATTGATTTCCTTTCCATAAAGAAAACTACACGACATGTAATAATTAATGAGCAACATGTACTTGTTTTCCATGAAAAACTACACAACCTATAATATTTAATACATGGCGTGTAAATATTGTTTTTCATTTACTTCATCATCTAATCATTAAAATGATCTAGGCTTACTTGAATAATTATTAAACCACATATGGGAATAATATTTATTCTACTAGAGATACTTTAATACACTTAGTGTCTGGTCCTCTAGGCCTCTTTCTCATTGGCATTAGGTGGGCTTGGCTAAAGTCCAAGATTACTGTGTAGGAATGGGTCAAGGCATCCAAGAGAAAGAATATTACACCGCATTGATGTATCTCCACATAAAAATGCTTACATTGTAATTTATTAACTTTGTCTTGATATCTCTTCAAGCAGGTTTCATGGCAGTGTCACAAACCTATATGATTGATCTGTCGTTCTTTGACTTCCTGAAATAAACTCATCATTTACACCATGGATATGGAATTTAATGTGATAGTTCTATTTCAATCAAATGGCTGAGATATCAACTTCCATAAATGGAAGGGACAAATCCCTACTAGACTTATCAATTAACAACATGTCACTCCTGACGCACCAAATGTACCCTTCTTCCTACCAACTATTTGCATGACTGTTTTCGTTGGTAAATATAGGTGTGCGAGTCATGACATGAGTTAATGATAATCATCCTGTCTATGGACCATTACACACGCTCGTAGATAGCAATGTTCGATGACACCAAGACATGAAAAATTGCTACTGGCGGGTTTGTTGTCATAATCACCCATCTTGAAGATTACCATGTGTGAACTCTATGAGAGAGAGTCTCATCTTCTTATGAGTACCCGCACATGACAGTGTGTATACAATCTGTCCTATCATAATATTTCATCCAACTATTGAACTTTATTTAATAATATTGTTACAACATTTCACGGTTCTCATCATAGCGGGCTTCTTTCATGACCTTGTTAATGAAACAAATATTCCAGGACATTATTATATTATATTCATGCAGAACAATGAACAATATATAATAAGTTAACATTTATGTAATCAAAGTACAAAACAGTTGGTTCTCTGGACACCAACCCTAACAATATGAACCCTGCAATAGAACAATGTAATAGAAAGAATGATAAGAATCATCATTCATAATGTTAAGAGCCTGATGAGTTTTGTTATGTTTCTTAATCCATTCCAAGATGATTTTATTTGTATATTATTTTACCTCATCAACATATCACCATCAGGCCCCAAATATTTCAATATTCCATATAATTGGTATCTCTATAAACATACACCTTACTCTCATTCATGAGATTTTTTATCTTTATATTTTTAACATGTATATAAAGTGCTATTGAAGAAGATGGTTGAGATATATAATCCATGAATCTTCATAAACTATGGAGTTGAGGTGTTCAGAAAAATGATTATATAACATAAGGATAAGAATTTGAGTAAAAAAGGAGATTTCATGTTCCATGATATCAAAATTATCGAGGACACTAAAAAACCTAAAATGTCTCAAAGGGATAGTATTGAGGAATCAATTCTAAATCCAACGATTGTTCCAATACCACCCACTACAGAAGAAGAGGAAGGGTAAGATGACTCATTTGTCGCTCATCTAGATAGAGTGGAAAAATATATTGATGAGGGGGATACTCAATTCTCTGTACATGATGTTACAAATACATCACAGGATCTAGGTTATGGTATTCCTCCAAAACCTGAACACTTTATTATTTTTATGATCTTTATGAGGAAGTATTTTTCATAAAAATATTTTCAGTTGGAGTAATTTTTTTACTCAGGAAGGGGATCTATAATGATATCAAAAACAATATCTCATCCAAAAAACACAAGTGAATATATTCAATAGAAAATGAGATGAATCCATTGATAGAATATATATATGATGGAACTACCCAAAGGTAAGATGTAAATAATAAAAAAATTATTTAAGATTGAATAAATATGGTTATGGAAGAGAGGTCATGTATAAAGATCAGTTAGTGGTCAAATAATTCCATCAGAAGAAAAGAGGCTCACTTTGGAGATATTTTTCACCCATTATGAAGAAGGCTTCAATCCAAGGAATTTTATGATATTATGAAAGATTATAACTAGATCTTGAGGAGATGTACATGAAGAAAACATTTTTTCATCAAGAACTCCTCGATGGTTTATACGTGAAGAAACCCTAAAGGATTAAAGGTTAATGGAGAAAAAACAATGTCAATGAATAGAAAAAAAGATGTTATGAACTGAAATAGGCCACCCAGATTGTGTTAATAGAATTTTCACATCTTCCTGGTGAGTCATATCTATAAAAATACACTATTTGATTACTGAGTTTACTTAAAAATAATTTCAGGATGGAAGCTTCATTTATATTATACTTTATGTTGATGACGTGTTGATAATATAGAAGGATGAACCAAGTATTGGAATGTTGAAAAGGGAGTTATTTGTTAATTTTTATATGATATTATTGGAATAGGATAAATAATTTATTGGGATACAGGTAACTCATGTTATAAATAGGATGATGGTATGGATATCTCTAGAAAAGTATTTTTACTTTGTTCTAAAATGATTCAACCTAGATTGAGAAAATCTATTGAGAATTGCATTACCCATTAATTTGAAGTTGTGAAATAATGTATATACATTATAAAATGAAACAATTTAGGTGATGTAGATAATACCAAAATTCTCAATGGTTGGAGTATTGAAGTACACAATGTTGTGTATCTATTTAGACATTTCCCATTAAGTGGAAACAATGTGTCGATTTCTCTCCAATCCCATGAAACATCACTGAGGGGAAATAAATTGGATTCTATGTCATCTTAATGGTACATAAAAACTATATTTTGTTCTTATGGGGGAGTTGATACACTCTTGAAGGGTTATAAAAATGAATATATGGGATGGATATCTTGACAGTTGAAACACTACATTAGTGAAAAATATATTATTTCGTTGGATGAGTAGAATCCTTGGAAATCAAGATTCCATAAGTGGGATGTTTAATCCAAGAATAAGGAAGAGTAAATTACTCCAATAGTTTCTAAAAAGGATATGTTATGGTGAGATCATTTTCTACAGAATCTAGGATATAACTAGAATGATAACATGGTTTTATTCTGATAGTCAAAGTGATTTAGACTGGCAAAATAAACTCAATTTATAATTATTTTTTTAATAAAAAATGATCATAGTAGCTCTTTATAATTAAATAAATAGAAGGATAAAAAAAATTAATATAATAGATTTTACATATTTCTCTTTTCTATATAGGTATATGATCCAGAAGGGG
>CAUJRU010002001.1:0-98618 GCA_963277665.1 Viscum album | reverse complement strand
ATACATATATATAAGATACTGGAGTTATTATTTTAGAATGGTAATAAAAAAGAAGGAAGAAGTGGAAGAAGAAAGGAACTTGGAAAAAGGTGGTGAAATCATTACCTCTTCTTCGGGTTCTTCTTTTTGATTTGATCAAAAGTGATCTTAGGTTGGCTTTATGACTAAAAGAAGGCATCTAGGATGAAGTGAGGGATGTTGAGAGAGTATTTGGGAAGAGTTTGGCTGAGCCAAAAGGCTTTGAAGGTTTGAATTAATGAGAAGGGGGAGTGCCCTTTTATAAGAGGGGTGAGGGTCACCTATGGAAAAGCTAGAAATATTATTTTATAATAAATTTATATTGGGTTTATAATGGATCCAAAGTAGATTATTTAAAGGTTAAGGTAGGTATGGGTCTAAAACCACACAACCAATAGAATTTAGATAGGTTTGGGTTACTATATTAACATTATCATTAAGTATTAACTCTTAGTTAATTAGTTTCACTTTTACAATGTCTCTTTGTATTTTTATATTATATGGTTAATAAACATACTATATACATCCAAGAAACCCCAAATTGGTCCATTAATTATACACCTATCATGATATAAGTATCTTGAAAAAACATTAGATTTTTAAGAATTTAATATCAATTAATAATATAATATTTGTTTTAAAAACTCTTTTATGTCAATTTTGACACTATTCAATAATTGATTTTTTTAAAAATAATAAAAAAATGATTAATTCGAAAAAAATTAATTACATAATTCCTAACTTGTCATATTAACCTAGAAAATTAGTTTAATTCATAAAAAGTCTCAAATTATATTTATTTGGGTATCTAGAATATCAATCATTTTAATTTTTCACTATTATGGTAATTACTGCATCACTATTGTGTCATAAATAAATTAAATTATTTAATGTCTAAAAAACATAAATAAAATACAATTATGAAGGAAATCGTTGTATCTTTCTAATGAATATTTATAGTCGAACAACCAACATATATAACCATGTGTAAAAATTGTTTTTCTAAAAGATATATGCTTGTGTCATTTTTTTATTCATTTTAACTAATTAAAATAAATTGTCCCTATCACTTACAAGTGGCACCATGGGGTCCCAAAATCGACCCAAAGATGTCCAGGGTCGGACATGTATCAACCATTAAGGTTAGGACACGTTTTAGGGTAATTTTTTATTATTATAATATTATTTTCTAACCCTTATTTACCGGATTTACCCTTTAACCATGGTAAACAAAATATTTACCGAAGTAATTATTCAAAATGTATAAAAATAAAAGTTACCTATTTACACAATATTAAAATCATGATTCCAAATATGGAATCCATTTTTCCAATTTCAAAACAAAAAAGTGGTAGAAATTAATTTAAAATTAATTCCCGTTGTCAAAACAAAAAGTGTGTTTTTGAAATATAATAATTATCAAAAGATTGATACTTGTTTTTGTTCGGTTTAATTGTGAAATTATGTCCAATGACCAAAATTGTATTAAATTGTAAAAATATATTCTAAATATACTTTAAAACAACTCAAATTCATAATTTATCACTATTAATTATTTTGATTAAAAAAGTTGTTTTTAATTAAAATTTAGTAATTTTCATTATTCATCAAAATATTAAAGTTATCCGAAAAGTACCAAAAATTCACCTTAGGCTAAATTCGATACTCCGAATCCAAAAATGAAGTCCATTTTGAGAGATAGAATTTATATAATTTTAAAAAGTTGGTATTACTATTCATAACGGCTAGTTTGATCGGTTGTGGTGTGTGTTAGAACCCGATGTTGCGTACAACTCACGCTATTGCATTATTCAAAGAGAAGCGTACCATAGAAGCTTGGGGTGTCACATTCTCTTCTATTTCAAATAATTTCTTCCTCAAAATTTCTAGAATACTACTGCATGAAAAGACTCGGGTGGTTCTTCGTCATATGTTCCTCTAGTTCCCACGTTGCCTCTTCCATCTTATGGTTTCTCCACAAAACTTTTACCAGGTGAGTCGTCTGGTTTCTAAGTACTTGTTCTCTCGTATCAAGAATCCTGATGGGCTCTTCATAATAAGACAGATCGGGTTCCAATTCTAATTCCTCATAGGTGAGTACATGCATTGGGTCAGGCTTGTATTTCCTCAACCGAGATACGTGGAACACATCGTGAACTTTGGAGAGACTTGGCGGCATTGCCAATCGGTAAGCTACAGCCCCAAATCCTTCCTTCGATTATCAGAATAGCTCTTCTGCCTACTTTGAGCTGCTTTGATGTGATTTTGGATTACCTTCACCTTTTCCATCGTTTCCTCCACCAATTCTGGGCCTACAAGTTTTCTTTCACCAACGTAATCCCAACAGGTTGGTGTATGACATATCTTTCCGTATAACGCTTTATTTTGTGCCATCTGAATACTGAAATGGAAGCTATTGTTATAGTAAAATTCTACCAGAGGTAAATATTGATCCCACATACCCTGAATGTCAAGTGAGGAGGATCGCAACATGTCTTCTAAGGTTTGAATAGTTCATTCTGATTGTCCATCTGTTTGAGGGAGGTAGGCAGTGCTCAAATGAAGTTCAGTATCCAAGGATTTCTGAATACTTTTCCAAAATCTTTAAGTAAAATGGGGATCAAGATCAGAAACAATCGATAGGGGTACTCCATTAAGACTCACAACTTCATCAATATATATTCTTGCTAGACGTTATAGTGGTAGATCTTCTCTTATAGCAAGAAAATGTGTTGACTTGGTAAGACGTTCACCAATGACCCATATTGCATTGTTCCTTCTAGAAGTCTTTGGTAGCCCCATGAAAAAGATCATCGTAATATTGTCCCATTTCCACTCCGGTATGGGAAGAGGTTGCATGACTCTTCCAGGATATTGCCTTCCAGCTTTCACTTGTTAACAAACCATACATCTTGACACAAAATCAGCAATCTCCCTCTTCATGTTGTCCCACCAAAAATGTTCCTTCAAATATATATACATTTTGGTGCTCCTAGGGTGCATAGAGAAATTGGAACTATGAGCATCATCCAACAATTCCCTTTTTAGATCAGGTATATCGGGAACACAAAGTCTCATCCCGAATTTCAAAATTCCATCTTCATACACAAAGTCTCTCAATCTCCCATCATTCACAGCTTTAATCTTCGTTTTAAATTATTCATCATCAGTCTGAGAACTCTTAATCTTTTCTAGTAAAGATGGTTTGGCAACCATTTGAAAAAGAATTGATGTTTCACCTTCCCTAGTTATTCCCATGTCCATCTTCACTAGATCCATGAAAATTGGATCCCATTCAATTCTCATATTGTTCAGAACTCCATGGTCTTTTCTTCTCAAAGCATCTGCCACCTTTTTTTCCTTCCCTGGGTGGTATTGTATCGTGCAATCATAATCCTTGTGTAATTAAAGCCATCTCCTTTGCCTCATGATGAGTTCTTTTTGTGAGAAAATATACTTCAAACTCTTGTGATCAGTATAAATCTCACTTTTTTCACCATAGAGGTACTGCCTCCATATCTTCAAAGAAAAGATCACAACTGCTAACTCGAGATCATGAGTAGGATAGTTTTTATCATGAATTTTCAACTGTCGTGATGCATAGGAAATAAAACTATCATTCTGCATAAGGACACAACCAAGCCCTTTCTTCGATGCATCACTATAAATAACGAACCCATCATTCCCCGATAGTAGAGTCAATATAAGAGCATTGACTAATCTTCTCTTCAGTTATTCGAAACATTCCTCAAACTCTTTTTTCCAAACAAATTTAACCCCTTTACATGAGATCTTCGTTAATGGGTTAGCCAATCGGGCAAAAATCTGGACGAAAAGTCGATAATAACCTGCTAAACCAATAAAACTATGTACCTCAGTTATACTCGTAGGTGCTTCCCATTTTTGGATTGCCTTTGTCTTAGAAGGATCAACATAGATTCCATCTTTAGAGACAATATGTCCATGAAAAGAAAAATCATGAAGCCATAATTCACACTTGCTAAACATCCCATATAATTCATGTCTTCTCAGAGTCTTCAGGATAATGCACAAGTGACTTTCATGATCTTTATAGATTTTAGAGTATACCAAGATATCATCAATAAATACCATCAAAAATTAATCGATATATTCCTTGAAAACTCTAGTAATCAGATCCATGAATACAGAGGGTGCATTAGCCAATCCAAAAGGCATTACAGTAAACTAGTAATGCCTGTACCTGGTTTGAAATGCTGTCTTTAGAATGTCTTCCTTCTTTACACACAACTGATGGTATCCAGATCAAAGGTCAATCTTTGAAAAGTATTGATCTCCATTTAGTGGGTTAAATAAATCATCAATGCGAGGTAGGGGATACTTATTCTTTATTTTTATAGCACTGATCTCCCTATAGTCGATACATAACCTCATTGATCCATCTTTATTTTTAACGAAAAGAACAGGGGCTCCCCATGGAGAAACACTAGGGCGAATAAATCCCTTATTACTCAATTCCTCTAGTTGTTTCTTTAGTTCAACTAATTCTACAGTGGCTATTCTATAAGGGATCTTTGATATAGGCCTTGATCCATGAATTAAATCAATAGAAAACTAAACTTCTCATTCTAGAGGATGTCAAGGTAAATCTTCTAGAAATACATCTATAAATTCTTTCACGACAGGTACATCCTCTATTTGAACATTCCTTTCCTCACCCATAGCAATTCCAGTCTCTTCCTCCCCAATAATTGAATTTAGTTGAGCTACTGGGGGTGGATCTAGATAAGAATTAGGTGGTGACGATTCAGCTCTAAAGATAAGGTGTTACTTATCCTCATCATCAAAAATTGTAACCTCCTTTTTCTTACAATAAATCTTCGCATCATAGTCCGAAATCCAATCCATACCGAGGATTATATAAAACTCAATCATAGGTATGACGATGAGATCAGCAGATAATGAACATTTATGTGCTCTAATGGGGACTGATTCACAATACTTTATCGCAATGATACTTCCCTTAGGAGTTTTAACTGACAACTACCTTGTTAAATCAAATTGGAAATATCTAATTTTCCTAGAAAAACTGGGAAGATATGAAACAATTCAATGATCTAGAATCAAATAATGCATTTTCTAAACTTGAGGAAACCATTAAATTACCTACCACCATGTATTTTGAAGCTTCTACCTCAGCAGTAGTGATAGAAAAAGCTTGGCCTTGATCCCTTGGCCTTTTCTGAGGTAAGTTCCCCTGACGATTTGGACATTCATTTTCATAATGTCCCATCTCCATGCAATTATAGCAATGAACATTGGTATCTTCCTTCTTCCCTTTTCAATCACGAGCTTGGTGGCCTTTTTCACCACACTTGTGACAGACACCCATTCCCTTCAAGAAAGTACCGGGGTGTTTCTTCCCATATTTACCAAAGGATGGATATTCAACCTTTCCCTTCTTCCCCTTATTTCCATTCCCAGATTGATCAGCAGATCTCTTCTTCTCTTGCTTTGCTTTAAAGTCATAAGACTTAGAAAATTCCTTTTCTGTCTTGATAGCACATGAGACAATGTCTTGGTACGATGAGAAGGATTGTGAGACTAATGCTCGATGGAGAAATGGTTTTAACCTATCAATGAAAAGATCAATATTACTTCTTGGGTTACGTATATAATATCCAACATACCTTGCTAACCTTGTAAAGTTAGCCTCATACTTTGCAACATTCTCATCCTGATTTTGTCTTAGACTCCGAAACTGTCTTTCCATATCTGCTTGATGGTCACATGGAAAGTATTTTTATAAAAATAGATCCTTGAACTCCCTCCATTCCATATTTGATACTTCATCATCTTCCTTCGTGTTTTGAATCAATGACCACCATTGATAAGAATCTCCAGTAAGGATGTAAACTTCCATGATAACTTTTTCCCTTTCACTACTCCCCAAAGCCTGAAATATTTTCTCTAGGGAATTTATCCATTGCTCATCTACTAAGGGATTTGTACTCCCATTGAACGTTGGTGGTTTTCACCTCATGAAGCGATCTAACATTGACACTCCACGCTGCAGATCTGGGTTCTCCATACGGGTAAGGTTATTATTCATAACCTGAGTGAGTTGTCCCAGTATGGTGATTAGATGATCGGCACCAGTTGCATCACCATCTCCACTATAATTATCTTGAGCAGTAGGACAATACCTACATGGAGTGCGTGCATTGATACGGTTTCCATTTCTTCCACTAGGCACCATTTCTATATAATGGAATAAACTAGATCAGATTATAAATCATAATACATAATTCCATACTTATAAAACACTGAACATAAATTGAACTATTTATGGATATAATCCATAATCATAAAAATGTTTTCTTTGAGAAAGTATATACTCATAAACCCTTCATAATAATTTTTAAAGAAAAAGGGAGTTATCCTAAGTATATCCCCCGGGAGTGTCGCAACCAAGAGTGCAGCAAGGCCCGTTGTCGTGAACCAGTTCCCGTTCGAGTCTAGCTCAAAGCAGTGTTTTCGGGTTTTACCCCTATGTACATCTGTGCCGGAGCCGCCTCTACCCGCTCGTATCTAGACAGGGATGTATTGCTCGGAAAACTCACAAAATCTCTACAATACCAAAATTCTAGGATGTTCTTCTATACTAATCCTCAAAGTCCATCTTAGGT
Source organism: Viscum album (assembly GCA_963277665.1). NCBI lineage: Eukaryota > Viridiplantae > Streptophyta > Magnoliopsida > Santalales > Viscaceae > Viscum > Viscum album. The sequence continues at coordinate 91,932 of CAUJRU010002001.1, read as the reverse complement.
CTATGTGCTCTAATTAGAGCTTTTCTAAATCTAGCTTCCAAGGTTTGTACTAAACTTCCTCCGATACCAACTGTAGCGCCCCGACCCTAGTTACCTAGAGTCGGTGCATTATTACATAACATTGGCATGATCACAAGAATGATCAAATCTCGAAAGACCGATTGCTTTAGTAGCCTTGTAAACACTAGATATATTCATAAGTCTTACATTACATCATAAAAATGAAAACTACAACAACATATTTTTCTCATGTTCCACACTCATATCCCCACATACTATCCCTGCAGGTCATTCACAAATTACTTCTTCACATCCTCAGAAAAATAAAACATTGAAAGGGGTGAGCTCAGATGCTCAGCAAGGATAACAATATTGCGTAAACTTCCATAAATAAGAATAAACATTTAAGGCAATGTATAACTAAAAAAAGCCTTTTAAACATGAACTACAACATAGTGTGTAAAAAATAAAATGAAATAATGCCATTTACTTATTCACATGGATATTCTACGAATCGAATAATCACATGCAATATTAATAACCACTTTCATAATTATGGAATACATAATGTAAGACTATCATAACCACATAGCCAAGGCCTCGTGCCAAGGCTAAAAATAAGTTTTTTCCAAGGCCTTGTGCCAAGACACTAGTTTGTCTCATGAGACCTACCGATGCATTTTTTAGAAGATAATTACGTTTAAAATTGCTCAAATATACTCCACTGTTTTTCTAAAAACATTATGCAAACTTCTGAAAACAAAATAACTAATTCTGAGACTGCTTGACTAATTACAGGCCATGATGGGTCCACGCCCAATCCATTCTCATCTACCACACTCAAGAGTCAGGTTTTCTAAAAACATTTTTAAGTTTGCGTTAAATACGTATACATTTGCACTGGATTTTCATATTTTTGAGAGAAATATCTCTTTTTTGAAATCATTTAAAAATCACACAATTATAAAATAAAACCTTTATTTTGAAAATATCCTTATAAGATTGTAATAGAAGCTTCAAAGGTGTAATAATGGCATAGAATAACCGCACCTTCCATATATGTTAAAAAAAGACATTCTGGCCTTAATTTGTCGAAAAGGTTAAAAAGGACCTTGTTTGGAAAAATGACAAAAAGATTACTTTATAAACCTCTTATAAAAAGTCAAAAAAGGGTATCAATGACTTTAACCCACATTATAGTAAATAGTAAAAATGTTTCGAAACACATTTTTAAGAAACATGCATGTGGATGATAAAGAATTCACAATAGATTTTTACGTATAAACAACCTCGGATAATGAAGAGATTGTGAAATAAACCCTTACCTTGTACTTTTCCTTGGTTTGGGTAGGTTAACCTCCTGTATAATGGTGAAATAATTGTTATTAAATTATACATGAATCATATAGATTAATATGATATCATATATGATCTGTTAACATTGATTTGTTAATAATATCTTAGTATTATCGTTGTTTCGAGTGTTAACTTACTCGTTTTCTTTTACATGTTTTGTTATGTAAGATGTTTTTGTCATGGGTAGGTTGTATCTTAATCATATACAGAATTATATAATGTCTTTATATACTATTATTAATCATAAAATTAGAATTATACTTGAATGGATACGATGGAGAATGAATTTTATCGCGTTCGTGGAGAAGGTAGTCCGCATGTACGCACGAGCGACAATATCATTCTTTTGATGTTAAAATAATATATAATTGGATGGTATATCAAATATAAAGAATAATTATCATGTTATATTTATTATTTACATGAGTTACACATCATTATTATACCCATACAAATAATAATTTATTGAATAACAATTACACCATGACGTGGAGACGGTAAGCCGTACGCACACACGTATGGTTACATGTTATTCAAAGGATGGATAGAATACTGAATATAGTTGTACCATATTTATAATAAAATCACATTATATATAAGATAATTTAGTTATTATTTTAGAATGGTAATAACAAAGAAGGGAGAAGTGGGAGAAGAAAGGAACTTGGAAAAGGGTGGTGAAATCATTACCTCTTCTTCGTGTTCTTCCTTTTGATTTGATAAAAAGGGATCTTAGGTCGGAATTATGACTAAAGTAAGGCCTATAGGATGAATTGAGGGAAGTTTAGAGAGTATTTGGGTAGATTTTGTCCGAGCCAAAAGGCTTTGATGGTGTGAAGTAATGAGAAGGGGGAGTGCCCTTTTATAAGAGGGGTGATAGTCACCTTTGGAAAAGGTAGAAATAGTATTTTATAATAAATTCATATTCAGTTTATAATGGATCCAAAGTAAATTATTTAAAGGTTAAGGTGGGGATGAGTCTAAAACCACTCAACCAATAGAATTTTGACAGGTTTGGGTAACTATATTAACCTTATCATTAAGTATTAACTCTTAGTTAATTAGTTTCACTTTTACAATGTCTCTTTGTATTTTTATATTATATGGTTAATAAACTTACTATATACATCCAAGAGACCCCAAAGTGGTCCACTAATGACACAAATATCATTATATAAGTCACCTGGACTATCCTTAGATTTTTAAGAATTTAATATCAATTAATAATATAATATTGGTTTTAAAAACTCTTTTTAGTCAATTTTGACACTATTCAATAATTGATTTTTGTAAAAATCATAACCGAATGATTACTTCTATAAAAGTTAATTAAACATTCCTAACATGTCATATTATCCTAGAAAATTAGTTTAATTCATAAAAAGTCTCAAATTATATTTATTTGGGTATCTACAATATCAATCATTTTAATTTTTCACTATTATGGTAATTGCTGCATCACCAGTGTGTCATATATAAATTAAATAATATAAGGTCTAAAATTTATAAATAAAATACCCTTATGTATGAAATCTTTTTATCTTTCTAATTAATATTTATAGTCGAAACTCCAACATATATAACACTATGTAAAAAATGTTTTTCTAAAAGATATATGCTTGTGTCATTTTTGTATTCAATTTATCTTAATTAAAATAAAGTGTCTCTATCACTTACAAGTGGCACCATGGGGTCTTAAAATCGACCCAAATATTACCATGGGCGTACATGTATCAACCAATAATCTTAGGAAATGATTTAGGGTAATTTGTTTATTGTAATATTATGTTTTAACCCTTGTTTACCGGATTTACCCTTTAACCATAGTAAATAAAATATCTACCGAAGTAATTATTCAAAATGCCTAAAATTAAAAGTTATCTATTTACACAATTTTAACATCCTGATTCCAAATATGGAATCCATTTTTCCAAATTCAAAACACATAAGTGGCAGAAATTAATTTAAAATTAATTCCCACTTTCAAAACAAAAAAGCATGTTTTTAAGATATAATAACTATCAAAAAATTGATACTTGTTTATGTTCGGTTTAATTGTCAAATTTTGTACAATGAACAACATGGTATTAAATGGAAAAAATATATTATAAATATACTTTCAAACCACTCAAATTAATAATTTATAACTATTAATTATTTTTATTAAAAAAGTTGTTTTTAATTAAAATTTAGTAATTTTCACTATTCATCAAAATTTTGAAGTTATCCGAAAAGTACCAAAATTTCACCTTAGACTAAATGAGATACTCCGAATCCAAAAATTAATTCCATTTTGAGAGATAAAATTTCCAAAATTTTAAAAATTAGGTATTACTATTCATAACGGCTAGTTTGATCGGTTGTGGTGTGTGTTAGAACTCGATGTTGCGTACAACACACGATATTGCATTATTCAAAGAGAAACGTACCGTACAAGCTTGAGGTGTTACACCCAATTATAAAAGGGAACCTAATATTATCCTTTTTACCAATTTTTAAACACAATAGATGAATATATACATGATCTATGGACCTCTTATATTCCATCCCATCATTCATGAGAAATTGGTAATATTCTAACATCGTTAAAAGATGGAATAATCTGTAAACTAAGGGTGGTACCTCAATTAAGTGGTATTGATCATACCCTACTCTTTAGATTATTATAGTTTCATAAACATATGATAAATATGTTGTATCCATACTAAAATGATGAATCCCACAACATAAATAAATCAATATTTTATTATAATTATGGGAAAACAATTTTAACCATCTCTTCTATCAAATGGGAAATGAAATTATCAATCCTTCATACATGTGGACTTCCATTTCCACATATCAATTTTTTTAATTTTCAATTTTATCCTCAAATTGGTGAAAATAATGAAATATTTAATAAATATATATGATAAATATTTTTTAGTTTTTTTACTAATAATACATTATTTATATTTCATTCTTTATTTTTTAGAAAATAGAAACATTGTTAAGAAATATGTATAGTCTTCCATCCCCATGAATGTTGTAATTCATTATTCTATAACTAAATTTGATATATGATTCTAAATATATAAATAATGAATATATATGATATTTATATTATCAATAACATTTATAATATTTCATACTAATGATAAATTAGTAAAATAAATTATAAAAAGAAAACTATGTTTGATAATGTACATGATATGAAACATAGAGCCTAAATGAAACATGAAATATTATTATTTAGATAACACATTTGTAACCATAAAAGTGAATTTTAAGTTGTGAATAAAATTAAATAATTTATTAAATATACATATTTTTCTAAATCATTATAAATTTAATGATTTCTACTTATTTATTAATTATTATTTTTTTATTAATGTTGTGGTTGGGGTTATATCCTAGTAGAAAATAAACCCTATAGACTAACATATATGATTGGGTTCAATTCCAAATAATTGTGAATATGGGTGGAATTTGAACCTGGTGTGGGATAGCCTACTACCACAGGAGGGAATAGGGTGGTTCTTGATATTTTCATCATAGGATGCAACCGATGCTGTGAAGGTGACTGTGGATATATGTTTTTCTAACTCAGTGGCAGTGGGATCATTAGTTTCTTCAGGGTAGGAAGGTGGCATCGGTATGTTGTTGGTGGGGCTCGTGGTAGTCATCGGTATCAGAGGTTGACATCATCGGAAAATTTATACGATGAAGGAATCAAAAAAAGAATTAATATAGTGAAGAATTCAGTATAAAGAGAATAAGTCATAGGGTTTGTATTTGGTGGGATGACAAAATATATAACAAATGGAGACATTGACATATGATTATAATGTGGCAGTTTCAATGGAAAAAATATAAGATGTGGGTCAGAGAACCATGTGCAGACCTAGATGGAATTAGATAAAGAAGAAACCACAATCAAAGAAAAAAAGATATGAAGAATGAATTGCTTTGTATATTCCAATAAAAGAAAACTATATGAAGTCCATTATAGATATTTTCTTCCTAAAAATCATTACAGGTCTGATGCGATAATGAAAATATTAAGAAAAATCTTAAGTGGGATTTCTATTGACAATTTTTTATTTGAGACTGAAGGGCCACAAAATTATCATTGTGTGTAGAGTCTATTGGAAAATGTATTTTTACCCATAACCCCAATTAAAAATGTGATTACACATATTTTTTTAAAAAAGTTATAGGCCTTCAGGATTTCAGGTAGTATTTTGTAATGTCATTTTGAGACCTAAAAATATGTTTTCTTCAAAAATTAGTTTTATTCTATTATATAGAATAATATTATAAATAATTTATTAAAAATATGAAATTTTATTTTATGAAATATCTCAAATTTTTAATTCTTCCTATCCAAATTATATTCCTGTGATATTTTGAGAATTTTTGAAATGTTTGATTTTTTATGCATAGTGGAAATAAATTTTTTTATTTTGAAAAGTATTTATTTAAAGAATTTATAATGAATAATAATATTTAGATGAGTTATAAAATACTAATTAGTAATTTTATATTTAAATATCTAATTATACTTTTGGTAAGGAATTATTTACTTGAATTATATTAAAAACATATTTACCCTTAAAACACATTTTAAGAAAAATTATTTCATATTGAATTTGCATTATAATATTAAAATTATTTATAAAAAATATATAACTTTATTCATAAAAATTTATTTCTTTTTTATTATTAGGAGTTCTATATATTTTAAATAGTTCCATCTCATTTTTGGTCTTTTGGAATATTAATTAATGAATGTAATTGTCACCATGGTAAGGGTACGTGAGGTAATTAAAGTTAAAAAAATAGGATATGGATTGAAAAATGAATCTAAAACATTATTTTATTATATGAGATGATTGTAGTAAGTCTATTTCCTTCAACATTATTAAAATATATAAAATGCGACAGCATATATCCTTTATATTTTTTTTGTAATGAAGCCAAGAATTTCATTGTCTTTGTTATATTATATCTATATTATTAACATAGTCATGACTTAAGGATATGATAGGTTATATGAGGTTTGTTTTTATAATAAATTAATTATTATATTTTTTAGTTAATTTCATATTTTTTTCTATTAAATAATTATCATAAAGTTTTACTAAACACCGACATAGTATTTAATAGGTTAATATATAAATATAATAATTAATTTTAAAAATAATTAAAGTAAAATAATTTTAAAGAAATAATCTGTTATAAAATTTATTTATAAATATAACATTTTAGTGATGTGATAAAATATTATATTTGAATTTCATTATAGATATGTTTTTTAAAGTGATATTAATGGAATAGTTCCAAAAATGGGAATAATTTTGTTTCAAAATATATTTTATTTTAGTAGCTATTACCGAATTTCTATAAATCAATTCATTGTACCTGATAATTGTATATGTTTTAAAAGTATCATCTATTTTAAATGTATATATGGTTTAAGATTAAATGGTTACAATATTGACCAGTAATAAGTAAAAACATTGTCATTGCGGTAATTGTTAAAAAGGGTTTGCATATGTTTTAAAAAATAAGGGTAAATAACATTTCAAAAATTCCCCATATTTTATTCAATTATATTATTCTTTCCCATCAACATATTATATTCTATTCATATAAATTTGTCTCCTTTTGGTATGGATATTGAATTTATATTAATTTGGTATTTTATGTAATTCCACGAGTAGCCCTCCCCTCAATAACAAAGGGAACATTCTCTCCTATTTTATTTTCGCATAAAAATACTATTAATTCATAATATAACTACATAAATAAAATAATAAAATACCTCAACATTTTATATTTGTGTTTTATGATATAATACAATCCTTAATAGGTTTATGTTTTAATGCAATGTATGTTTTCCAGAGAGGAGATATAGTCTAAAAGTGAATGATTTAGTTTTATTTAGTTTCCTACCAACATATAATATTCTAAAAATAAGACAAAATAATAAATATCATATTTTCCATATAATGAGTTTATGAAATTATAAATTTAATAACATACGTCCACATCCTTTTCCATCAAACAGGAAATGAACCTATCATTCATGTGTATGAAATATTACCGACTCATGAGTCAATATTATATATTTTCCATTACCAACTCTGACAAATGGTTATAATGATGGATTATATTTATAAATATTAAACTATTAACATAATTACCATTATTTAAACATAATATTTCATGTACTTTCTTACCAACCCATATTTCCTATAATGATAATGATGTTATTGTGTACATGTGGATTACCACATCGATGAAGCGATTTAATTCTTTTTCAATAACAACATCACTTGGAAGATATTTTTATATTTATATATGTTTTTAAATGAAAATATATGTTACTTATGTTATATTAATAATTATGGAAATAAATAACAATTCATTCCATCTTTCAGTTATGATCATTGAAAAAATGGAAATGCCTCACGTGGGTGTCTACAACCTATTATATTCACAATTGTAACATTATACATTTTGTCATAACCAAAATTAATGTATGATTTTAAATGTATAATTAATGAAAAAAAATGAAAATTATTTCATGATTATTATTCTCAATATGATTAAATTGTTAGCACTTTGACTATAAAAAACCTACCAAATTTATTTTAAATATATGAGGTAAATATTATCAAATCGTCTAATGTGAACATAATTTATTGAGAAATCATATATACCATGTTAAAAAATAACATAAAGGTGATAATAAACAATAAAAAGTATCATTAATATTTATATAATTGACATAAATACATTATTTATGACTAAAAGGAATGTATGTAATGGGACATACTTGAAGTAAGGGACAAATCATCATTAAAATAGATTTGAAATACTTTATTTAATTATTTTATAAATATTTTTCATCAATGTACATACACAAAATATTATTTAATGAATATATTTAAATAGAATCAAAATAATTATAATATTTTTTTGATGTCTCACATTATTTTATTTAAATGGATTTCAAAATGAATATTTTTAATTATTTCATAAAAAAAATGTTTGATATCATTATAAACGAAAATGGGAATGTTTTATTTTAACATATATGGAATCAATTTGTTTTCCAACAACCATAACCAATATTTAATGTTTTTATCCCATTATATGATTCTAACAATTCTTTAAAAACCAACTTCATTTCCTATGTTATGCACATTTTTTGAAAGTTTCATTAATGGAATGGATATTAGACTATAATGAACTATTTTTATTATAGGATCAGAGAATTATTTTTATATTATGAAATATAAAATATTATATGATTATGTTCTAGTTCCTGGTATATTTTTATAATTATGGGTGGATTTTTTATAAACCTTGAAAAATTTGATCCATTATTATCCATATATGGGTTGTTTAATTATATGAAATGCATTTGTGGATCAATTATAAATCATGGAAATAAGGTAAAATTATTAACCACTGAAGTTTAGATCCATTATATCCCATGAATGAATTGGGCAATGATCATGATTTAATTTTATCATGTTTTTTTATTCAATTTTATAATGGAGTATGAAAATCATTTCCTAATTTACATTTATGATATTTTTTTCAAAAATTTATGGTTTTTTTGGTAAATATTTTGATTTCACATGTTAAGATACAGATATAAAATTTAATGGAATGTAAATACTAATTTTTAGGGTTAAAATGTAAAGACCTGACCCCATCAGCCCAAAGCCGGTGCATTATTTTAATAAATTATCAAAGATACATATTTAAAATCCCAATGTATCAATCATATTAGATGTGATGGATAATAGATTACATATACTAACATTGCATTACAATTTATATCATAAAATAAAACAAATATAATCAGTTGATAATTCCACTACTCGCCTAAATTAATTCTGTATATCAATAATAATACACATCATGGAATTCTTGTAAAATAAAACAAAAAAATGTGTTCTCTCAGATTCACAATAAGAGTATATAATATAGAATCAACATTTATAGATAAACAAAAAAACTTAAGGCATGTTTAAACTGAAACATGTTCTTTTTAAACATAATCGTGAGCATAATATTGAAAGAATAAAAAAAAATTCTATGTTATCATTTGCATGATTAATATACTAGTAAATAATCACATTAAATATCAATAAATAATCTCATAATGAGGTAATGCATAATTCCAGAAATTTGAATCATATCTTTGAGGCCTAGTCCAAGACATTTGAAAATTATTGGTAGGCCCTCGGCTAAATCCATATATAAAAATATATGGTCAAGGCCTCAAGAAATTCCATATCTGATTTGTGTAATGGGACCTACCGATGCATTAATGGGGTATATTGGAAACCACCCATCACTTATTAATTCCAATTATTTCTTCTTTGGAAGTGGTCAAACATAACCAATATAAACATTCATACAAAAATATTATAATAAATGTGAATACATTGACTATAAATAATCAGTGGTTGAAAATATCACATCTATAGTAAAACCAAATCATATACCATTAATGAAATATGGTATCTAGTATCATAATATATCATCCCTAATAAAACATAAGATCAAACTGAGGATTTTGACATAGATGGTAATTCAATAATATAATCATATATAATTTCTTTTGAAAAATACCATTTTAACTTTGAAATAATTTATTCCAAATCAACACATTTATAAAAGAATATATTTTAAAAAATAGATTTTGAAATTAAATTATACCATGCTAATTTGAATAATTTGGTAGATATTTTAATGTTATCATTTTAAAATATTCATGTACTAATAAATAAACCCATAAAACAAATTATAAAAATATGGACAAGAATGGGAAACATTTAGAATAATAAACCATAGAAACATTTAAAATGACTTTTTAGTAATTTAGTCTTTTAAAAATAATCATACAAATATTAATTTTGAGAGAAAAAAATAAAAACATGGACATTGTTGATAAATATGTCCTAGTAAATACTTATATATAAACATTCTTGGATAGTAACAAGATAGTGAAATTAACCCTTACCTTATGAATGATTCCTTTTATACATGTCCCAAGTCTAATTTATAGTGGTTTTAAACATATCATTTACTTATTATAGAATAATAATAATATTTATCATATTATATATGATTTATTTATCACATTATATTACTCATTTATTAAAAATTCCATGTTAAAGTAACATTTATAGTAATTACAACTTTGATTATCATACAAGTTTTTACTTGTTATTCTTGATCCTATTACTTAGATCAAGATTTAATTACATCAATTATGTACAATATAAGTTATATATCATATATATTCAGTATATAAATATAAATATATAAGGTAGATATATGAAATGGAATACAATATTCATGGAGGCAGTATGTCATTTGTACGCATGTACGCTATTTCCATTTTCATATCATATTGAATGGAATAAACTAAATGATATATATGTGTGTGCGTTTGTGTGTATATATATATATATTATTCTTTTAGAATTATTATTTCATATATTTCATACTCATTTATTATATAGAGATTTATAATAATTAATGAATTGTTAAAGTGGAATATGAATCTCATCACGTTGTGGATACTTCAGGTCGTATGTACGCATGAGTGACAATATCATTTCCATAATGCTAAAATGGTAAGAAAATATATGGTATTTTAATTATATGAAATTAATATACTTTCGTTTTGATTATTTATACCCATTATATTTATCATTATACCCATCCAAATAAAGTGGTAATCAAAAACAAATTACACAAAAGCATAAAGGTTGTAACTTGTAAATACCCAACATTTTGATATTTTTATTTGTATTATGGATAAAAATAGCAATATGGATGTCCCATAATCATAATATAATATTTGAATATAAGTGATATTGTAGTAATTACATTATCATGGAAATGTAGAACCCCTGGTTTTTAGCAAGTAACCCTTTAATTATTCTTTTTAAATATATGAAGTGTATAGGTATAGTATGGGAGAGTCTGAATAAATTTTGGATAGTTTTTGGGGATATTCTATAAGTTTGTGATTGGTTTAGAGTTTGGTAAAACTATGAAACACCTACATGAAACCATGCACAACAATACTTGGGTAACTGATAAAGCACATGGGTGGTGCATGGTTTGTTAAAACATGTGACTGCCTAGTATAAATTTTTCTCCCAAAAAACTAGATTTGGTATTTTATAGGAAGTGCATTTGAAATAGTTTAAATTTAGTTCGGATACCATGTGTGACAACCATTTTAGGTTAATCCATAAGGTTGTGGATGGCATATGGTTATCTCACATTTTTCCTAACCATGTGTAAGTAAAAAATTAGATCCAAAAAAACAGGATATAAGACATCCTTGTTTTTTAATGCATCATTTTCCCTAAAATGCCCCAATATCGGGATTTCTCTCTCTAAAATTTCATGAAAAGATCTCTCATCTATTTAGAGGCAATCTAAAGGATTCCATTTTTGATTAGAAGTTGATTCCTCATGGTAAGTGATCATTCATGATTCTTTTCTTCGATTTGTTTCACTCTCTCTCTCAGTTTTGTAGATCTAAGCCTTATGGGGGTTGATATAAGGATATGGATGGAAAATATTATTATTTATGTCATTTTTGTTGATATGGTAGGAGATTTTATGTGGTTTCAAGGATATTCAACTCATTTGGTGATGTTTTTCATGCAGTTTATTGTTTTCACCAAAACTCTTGAGGTAGGTGGATTCACTAAATACTCTAATATTTTTAACATGAAGGCATAGTTTCAAAATTATTTCTTTTATTGATTTTTTTTTGAAATTATTGTTAGAAACAATATTTGGTGTTGGTATAGAAAATTCTGTAATATTGGGGGTTTTGGGAATGTTATTAGTTTCCTTGAATTTAAAATGATGATTTTAAAATTTGGATTTCATATAATTGTTGACAATTGATTAATTAGAAAAAATTTAAATAAAGGGAGGTGTTATTTAAATGTTTTCAGTTGGGTTTTTTGAATACTATTCAATAAAAGTTTGGTTTTATTGAAATATTTTAAATGGTTGTATTGACATTGTTTTTTGGCATACCAAGTCATGTGTGTTCATTTAAATTTGGGAAGGATAAGTGTCATGAGTCTCTCCTATCATTACATGGACGTGTGAGAATTAGGGTTGTCCCAAATCAAACATCCATATATATATATATATGTTAGATAAGGGTATCAATTCCCCACTATCATTAGTGGGATCTACATGGGTCATGGATTTCCCCCTCTTATAGGTTCTATGAATGGATAGTAGTATGGATATTTAAAATAGAATGGTTACACCTGAATAGAATGCTAAGTCAATTAAATAATTTTTTACCATCATTCCTTGGAAAACTGTTTTAATGAGAACTATTTTTATTAGATATAAATTTTTGTAGAAATTTTTATGTATATTTTTTCTATATTAATGTTTCTATATTTTTTTATCAAAGTGGTGTGAGTTGGGAAGTCAATGAGGAAAACCTACTTAGTTTTAGTACTCACCCTCTGTAAAATTGGTGATTTTGAAGATGTAATCTTTCATGATATGAAAAAAGGTATATTATCAAACATATTAAGTACTAATTTTTTATAATTGTGTTTTATGGGGGAGTATGATATTGAATAATGTGGATATTTAGAGTAATTTTTTCATCACTGTGTTTTAATAGTTTCTATTCCATAATTTATTTTGATGTCAGTTTTTTATTTTATTATGGTACACAATTTTATATTGATTCAGATAAAATAAATGTTGACTAGTACTCTATATATATCATGCATCATATAGTGTTTTATTTATTTATGGATTTGTTGGTTAGTTATTTTATATTCAATGAGAAAATCACCCCCATTCATGATGAATCCCTTCTTCATTTACGGACAGCGTTTGGTATTAGGGGGATGTTGCATTAAGGACAAGTAACATCTCACCACACTCTCAAGGAAACAAAAAATGGGCAACATATTACAAATTATATCATTTTTTCAATCCAATTAGTTTGTTTGAGATAAGTTGTATCATCTTGGTCCATCCTTTTGGGAACAAGTTGTCTATGTCTTGGATGGGTTTATTAATTGGTAATGGTTTTCATTATTTGATAAGAATTCATCCTGGTCTAATCTATGAATTGGGGTCATATAAAGGATTAGGATTTTTAGGGATTGAAATTTAACTCATTAAAATACATAGCTAACCATTTTATGTTGAACTTCATGTAACAGGGGATTGGGTACATAAGTTTTTTGGAGAAAATTAAAGTATTTGGAATCTCACATTCATTTTTTTAGCTGATAATATGGGCATTGTATGAATTAAATAAATTAAATCTTACTAGGAGTGTATAAATCATTTGGAGTAATGATTTGTGATTTTTTTGAGAAAGTGTTGATTTTTGTAAATTCTCAATGTGTTTTAAAATGTTCGATTTTGAAAAATAGCAAGGTTGTGGAATTTTAAAAATTTATTTATTTTCAAAAGTATGATTAAATTTAGAAAAAATGTTTGAACTTGAGATAATGTTTATTTGGGAAATAATTTATGATATAGAATGATGTGATAGAATTTCAAATGTTAAGACATCATTTAATAGAGAGTGAGACTTATGGTGTTTATCTAAGTTTATAGAAAATGGTACCTAGTATATTTCATAGGAAAATATCAGAAGAGGATATTGAGAATATGGTTGCACATGAACCACAGTTGAACCAATAGTAGGTTCAAATCATATAATATGATTTTTACACCATGTTGTTAGTACTTCTTCCAGATACTATTATTATGATATGTTTCTCTATAGGAAATCCATGTAGAGGGAGTATGTTTTTCTTCCTGATAGGAGGTCAAAACACTAATGATAAGAGTAAGATGAAGTGGAACAATAATTATCAAAGAGGTAGAACACCTTGGAATTAGACCACAAGATAAAGTGAATTTCCTCTATGACTCAAGAGAAATGCATTCTATTTCTAATTTGGTTTTTTAGACCAAATAAACAAAGCATAAAACACACCAATGAGACAATTAGACAATTTAAACAAGAAGGGTCATCCTCAGAACTATTATCATAGTTCTCTGAGGTCGGGTGTTCAGAAAACTACACTTGTGTAAATGTAGTTGTATTCTTTAATGGAACAAGGGCAGCATGACAATCCTCACCAATAGAATAATAATCGTGATTCTAGAAATATGATGACTCCATAGCAAGGGAAATCCTATATGAAAAAAATATTATAATGTGAAACAATGATAAAATTATATAAAGGTGAGTAGGTGATTGTGGTTGATAGGCCTGGACTATCTATAGTGTGGGGTATGATTCAATATAATTATACACTTATGCAAGAAATGATTAATATGAGTGCATATCATTCCATTACTGCTACTAGTGATTCTAATTTTCTTTTTTTAAAAGCTTATGTGATGAATTCTGTGATAAAATTTAAAACTCCACTTGGTTATAGAGTGTGTTTATCGTTTGTGTGAAGATCATGTTCTATAACTATTGATAGAGCCGAAATGATATGGTATTTCTCTGTGATTGAGTCGTATCTTTTATATATTAATTTTTTATTATGTATTGGTTGACAACATACAAATCATACATCAATTGTTACTCTCAAAGGATTAGTTTTATGATTGAGGATGCAGTTTAACATCACTTTAGAGTAAAAAGGGGTGAAAAGGCACATCCAATAGGCTTGTTGTCACTTGTAGTTGGAACAATTTCATACCAGATGAGATATTCGAATTTTCCATTTATGGAAGAGATCAATAATTCCAGTTTTCCAGCATTGGTTTACCAGTTTTCTGATGTGTTTCCTAAAAATTTCTCTAGGTTATTACCGGAAGGGTAAGTGGAGTTTATGATTGATCTCATCCAAAAGACCAGTCCAATATCACATCATTATTATCAAATTGGAACTACTATATTAATGGAATTGAATTTATAGTTAGAAGATCTGGAATGCAAAGGGTTCATTCAGCCTAGCACGTCTCCATGGGAAGCACCAGCCTTGTTTGTGAAGAATAAAGACAGAACATTAAGGATGTGTGTGGATTATCATAAACATAACCAAGTTATGATAAAGAATACGTATACTCCTTTAATAATTAATGATGTTTTCAATCAACTATGGGGATATTAGTGGATCTATGAAATTGAATTGTTGTTAGGATAATCTAAATTGTGAGTTTGTAAGGAGGATATTTCCAAGACATGTTTTAGAAGAAGATATAACCATTATAACTAATTGGTAATTCCTGTTTGTCAAATTAATTCACCTATGGTCTTTATAGAATTGATGAATCAGATATTTCAGTGATATTTGTAATATTTTATTGTGGGGTTTGTGGACAACATGTTTGAGTATTCAAGGATAAGGAAAGAGCAAGATAAATACATGGTGATAATGTTTGAAATCATAAGATTCCATTGTTTGTATTCCAAATTATCAAAATGTGATTTTTGGATACAATAGGTATGCTTTTAGGGGCATGTAATTTCTAAAATAGTTGTTTTAGTGGATCTTGAGTATAAAGAAGTTGTTATCTCTTAGATACTACCAAATAATGTCACTGAGATACACTATTTTCTCAGTTTTATGGTTATTACTGATTCTTTATTTGTGACTTCTCGTTACTAGATTGGCCTTTGATTGCCTTGAAGAAGGATAATCTTCCATTGTAATGGACTGAGGAATTCCCAAAATCATTTCAATAGAACAATGATCTCCTTACATCAATACCTATCTTCATTTTTCTGGAATTAGGACAATGATATATTGTGTATTATGTTTCTTTGTGATCTAGTTAGGGGTGTGTTATCAGGCATGGAGACCATTTTTTTACTTATTTCTCAAGGAAGTTGAGGGTAAATGAGAAGAAGTAACCAACACCATATTTGGAGTTAACATTCATAGACCATGATTTGAATACATTTTGTTATTATATTTTTTGTGAGAAATTCACAATATTCAAATATTAATAGATCTTGAAACACATTTTCTCACAAAAGTATTTGAATTTTTGAAAAATAATATGGATGGTTTATATCCAAATTTTTGGATTTGACATTAAATGTACATCAATTAATGGAAATTAAGTGGTCGATCCATTAAGAATAACGTTTTATGCTCTGTTGGAAAAAGAATATTTAGATGAGGGCCAAAAGATGTCATTCGTAGCTGACATGCATTTAAAAATGGTAAGAATGACGTGATGTAGCAAGTTTATTCCAGTTTTACATATTCTTGATTTTATGAAGATGTTAAAGGAGTCACATACATCTGATGCAGAATGTGTTGCTATGAATTCAAAACTCAATGGTGGGGAGATTATTGAGGGATGAAAACTAGATGACAGTTCAGTTTTGTAGTATCAAGATTTGATGGTTGTACCTATGGATTTTCAGTCATAACTTCTTAGTGTTTACAGAATTTCAAGATTGGTTGTTCATATCAGAATACAAAAAATGTATAAGGAATTGAAGGAATATTTTTTGTGGATCGACATGAAAAGGAAGGTGGCTGAGTTTTTTTCAAGATACTAAAAGTTTCATCATGTTAAAGAAGAATATTAGATAATGAGAGGATTGTTACTAGAATTACCTATTCTAGTGTGGAACTGGGAGAAAATATCAATGGATTTTGTTATAGGTCTACCAGGAATGGTGAAAATTCATGATTATATGTGGGTGATAGTGGATCCAATCACAATCTCGTCCCAATTCATCCATATTCATGAAACTCATATGATGGATGATATTTAAGAACAGATACATGGCATACATATTTCAATATTATCATGCATAGATCCTTGTTTTATGTCTATTATATGAAAATCCTTATAGAAATACCTTGGTACTCATTTGATAATGAGTACATCATATCATCCTATATGTTTTATAAATCTGAATGGATGATAAAAATGTTGGACGTCATGTTGTGGGATTCTTTGATGGATTTTAGTGGCTCATGGGGAGAGCATGTTTCATTCGGGGAGTTCTCATATTACAAAAACTCCAAGCCTCAATACATATGGATCCTTTTCAATAATTGTATGGGTGTCATTGTTATTCTCTACTATATTGGGTGGAAACATGTGAGACTTAACTTGTTGGTTCATGTATTGTCCAAGAAACAATGGAGAATATTCAATTGATCATCTAACAGATGGAGATGGTTAAGAGTCATGAAAATTCATAAACAGATCATTGTCAACGGGTGGTATTGTTCATAGAGAGTGACCATGTTTTCATGAAAATATATCTATTGCTTGTAAATCCATGTTTTTTGGAGTAGTACAAGTTATATCCTTGATATATATTCCCTTTTGAGATACTAAAACTTGTTTGTTATGTGGAATATCATATGGCATTGGAAGAATGGTTTAGTATAGGGAATAATGTCACGACCCGTCCTCGGGGCCCATGCTGTGACAACCCCAAGCCCGCCTTCCATCGGCCAGGGGCTGGCGACTAGCACCAAAGGGGTAAATCTCGATAACTGGGAAGGCATTTCCTTTGAAAATAAAGTAAACAAAACACCACAGAGTACAAATGGAAGAAAAACACTAGGTACAAGAGAAGTGTTGAATGGTAAATGGGCCAGAATACAAACCCAAAGTAAAAGTAAGACTACAACTGAACAAAGTACAACAGCAAAAAGAAAACAACTGGAAGAACGTAAGCAGCTCCTGGGTCGTCCTCCTCGGATCCTACCTGAAGGGTAGGTACAGATGGCGCAGCTCCTGGATCGTCCACCACGGATCCTACCTAAAGGGTATGTACATATAGCCTCTACAATGCTCTCTCCCGTCAACCTCCTCCGAGTGTTGTCTCGCCGTGATGTCCACCTCCAGATACTGACCCATCGTGTAGTCCACCTCCGGGTACAGTCCTCGGCCACTCGGCCTCCGTCAGCACTGTCCGTCGTCTGCAACCAACACAACGAGGTGCGGGCATAGCCCATGCATGGGTGAGTATAACGATACTCAGTAGGGACCCCGAGACCCTCAAGGTCTCACTAAAACCAAAAAGGATAACCACAAAGAAGATCTCAACAGATAACCTCTACTTAGGTATATGCTCATACATATACCAATGTTATCAAGTAACCCATCTCAATCACGAGGAAACAAAAGGATTATGAAATAAACAGATAACCACTACCCAGGTATATGCCCATACATATACCTAATTTATCAAGTAACCCATCTCAATCATGAGGAAACACAAGGATCATAGACTCAGCTCAAACCAGGATTTTCATTATCGAAACTGTAACTGCTGAAGAGCCCCGTCTCTGGAGTGTATAGTGGTCATGTCACAACTCTGAGGTACTTCTCTCTAACCTAAGACTGCTGAGGTACTCCTTCTGTCGAGTACTGTGGGATTGCTGCTACAACCAAGCACTTCCCACCATGGGTATGCCGCTACAACCAAGCGCTCCCCCTCATAGACTCAAGAGGTACTCCTTCTGTTGAGTACCGCGGGTCTGCCGCTACAACCAAGAACTCCTCTGCCATGGGTCTGCCGCTACAACCAAGCGCTCCCCACTGGGCTATCTGAAACACACCTAGTCAATCGGTCAAGTAGTCGTCAGGTCTCAGCCGGCTACACGGTCTCTGTAATCCGTACGCTCGTCTCCGGGAGGGTTCGCTCCGCGAGCTGCTGGTCGATACTACAAGTATCACAAAGTTCCATGAAGAAGTATCTCAAAGGACCGCCTCGTCATAGGGATCTCAACGCAACAGACGGCACGTCAATCGGACGCCCGGTCTGTGTGATATTAGCCTTTTCGTCCCAGGGGCCCTGTTGGATTTTGAGTACAATCCAACTCGCCCAAACCCCAACTGCAAGCAAACCTTGGGAGAAGTATGCCAAAAGTTCCATCCCATCAAGAGGAAATCAATGAGACAGACAGTGCGTCAATCGGACGCCCAGTCGGTGAGTTATTGGCCTTTTCATTCCAGGGGCCTGGTTGGTTTCGTGAGCGAACCAACCCGACCGCACTCTGACGGCATCCAAACCTCGAGCGGAGTAATCCAAAAGATCTGTCTCACTTAGAGGAAAGCATCAAAGTCGGCAGCACGTCAATCGGACGTCCGGAGCTCAAGATATGAGCGTTTCCGCTCCGAGGGCCCGGTTGGTTTCGTGTACGAACCAACCCGGCCAAACACAAAGTATTCTGAAACCATGGATGTAGTATACCAAAACGACCGTCTCAATCCAAGGATCGCATCGCCGCTGACGGCGCATCGTTCGGAGTCCCGTAGCTCATGTTATGAGCAAAAGACCGAAAACGTCCAGAGATGGGGGGTCTGGGCCCGGACCGACCCGGCCCAACCCCCCCTTGGTCGGCCCGAACCGGGTCGACCTGACCCGCGTCCAGGTCCGACCCGGTTCGGCCCGGCCCAGGTCCGGGTCCGACCCGGTTCGGCGTGGCCCGACCCAGCCAGGGCGGCTCGGCCCGGCCTGGGCACGACCCGGCCGGCGGGTCAGCTCGGCTCGGCTGAGCGGTCGAGCAAGGGAGTCGCGGGGCGTGAAGTCCCCGCGGGATGAGAAGTCGCGGCCCACGTGGGGCCACGCTGGATCAGCGGACGCGGCTTTTCCGCGTCCCGTGTGTGCCGGACCCGCGCGGTTACGGGTCCACTGGCCACCGCCGCCGCGGCTTCAGCCGCGGCGGCCCTGTCTGGCGGCGCGCCGGGGCGCCGCCGCCTCCGCCCGCCGGCGACCCGCGCCGCCGGTGGGTTCCGCGGGCCACCGGAGTTGCTCCGGTGGTCCGATTTCGTTTCCGTCTGCGCCATAGCCCCTCCCAGGTCCCGTACTTCACTGCGGAAACAACGAATCACCTATGCGGCATGTTTTGTCACCGCCCACCAATCCGCACATCAACGAAGAACTGCAGAGGGTTGTCGTGCTGTGTTTTTTTGGCCCGCACCTTCCATGTTAGATGATAACAATAGGGAAGAATAAATTATCATATGAAAACGTAACAAGATACAATTTAATAAATTAAAATTTCACTTGTTCCAGGTTCTTTGTTTTAGGAGGAACATCCATGGAAATATAAATTATTTCACAAACAAACCCCGACCTCGTCGTAGACGTCGGACAAGTGCGAGTACGTCGCGGAATTGACCGTCGCGGTAGGAGGTGATCATCGCGTCGTGGAAGGGCATCGCGTCGTCGCGGAAGGGCGTCGCGTCGATGATCTCTGAGGGTTAAAGAAACACATGGATGTAATTATAATAATTAAATCTATGTTGAGGATATAAACCACAAAGGAATTAAACATTCGAAACTCCTACCTCAAGCAGTTGACCGAAGGTTTGTCGCGGGGAAAGAATGTCGCGAAAGAAGCGTCGGCGTCGCGTCGATCTCCGGGGGTCAGGCGTTCTTCGTCGCCCTTCGTCGGAGGTCAGCGTTCTTCGCGTTTTTCGCGTTCTTCACGTTCTTCACGAAGGAGGTTGAAGATCGTTAGGGATTCTCCAAAGGTTTAACACAACATTCAGATAAAAAAAGGACTGTTGGCCTTATTATATTAATATTCCAACAAAAAGAAAAAACCGACTAAGTAACGACCCATTAATTCATAGAATTAATTTCAATGAATAAAACACCCAATTAATAAGAGCGTTTAATAGTTTAAGAAACGCCCCAGTTGACTTTCATTTAATAGGGGGGGTTGCGGGTGCGTTACTTAGCGGAAAGGAAATGGTGGGGCTTGTGCGGGTCCCACCCCACAAATATCATACCAAGAGGGTAGGATATTTTGAATTTCACCCTATCAGCTTCAACTCAGCTTAAGCAGCATTAAGTGGCATTAAGTGAAATAAAATAAAGTTGTCGCACCACTTTATTTTATTTTCTTCACTTAACCCCCAAAAATTAAAAACCACACTCGAGTAAACGCAACTCCGGAAAAGGCGTTTCTAAGAAAATATCGGCACTGCGATTTCATCGGTGCCCTCGGAATTTGATTCCGAGCTCCGGTTCAGAATTTAGAAAAACATGCTCGTTCTTTCACTGAACGTACCCGAGCCAAACTTCGGAAAATGATTCTGGGCACACCGGGCCTCGGAATCAGGCGCCGTCAGAAAATGCGTTCTTGTAAAATTCCAAAGAAAATTAATGAAAAAAATTTCCTTCAAATGTATGATTCTTTACATTACTCCCACCATAGGGATTTATGTCCTCGTGAAGCTTTAACACAAACTAGGGTCACAAAAGCGGTACAGATCACACATCTGAGCCTTCTGCTCCCCTGTGCTCACCTGGAGGTTCCTGTACTTCTAGAGAAAGTGCACCCGAGGAATCGATCATCCTCATAGGATCCGCTCATGTAGATCCTTGATCCCTACTAGAACCTCTGTGAAGACACCCCATAGCCATCGTCCAGCTCCTCATGGTCGATTATATGTGAAGTTTCGAGCACGTATCTCCTCAGTTGAGATACATGGAAGTCGTCGTGCACCTGGTGCAACTGAGGTGGATGGGTCAAGAGGTAAACCACCTCTCCTAACCTACTGGGGACCTAAAAAGGTCCATTGATCCTCCGCGATATCTCGCCGCCATGGCTACATCTACGTAAACCTCATCGAGGTGAGACCCGTATAAGGACGTGATTGTCATTCTCGAACTCAAAGGTCTCCAACTCCTGTTTAGAACAGAAACATAAAACGATTGTTGCCACGAGGGTAAGGTTTACCGACTCAAGAGTGATCGGTCGCATCCTCCTGTGCACGATTTTATCCTGTGCTGCTTGGGGTTTCCTTTTCGCCAACCAAGGAAAACCCATCCTGATGTCGTAGTTAAACCACAACCTTTTTGCCTAATTCCATAAATTTGTGTATGAACTGTGATTTCCCAGACTATACTCAAACCAACGTTGTAAGGCCTCGACGCTGCCACCAAGAGATTCCAACCGAAACTCTCATCTTGAGGGTCTGACCACACCGTTGGCGTAAGTGTGATTATCGAGTCTCCTACCATGGTATCTCGAGACGTGAGGGTCAAGTCTACGGCTTACCGGAAACTCTAGTTCTGGGACAAGATTCGTGGAAGCAAGGAATGATTCATATCGACATCTGTTACTACAGCAGCTAGTAGTGGACACAGACTGTCCATTGAATCATTTTTTTAGAGCCATTGGGTCACTCTCCCTAACCGCATGCAGCCGCACTCTCCCTCCGCCCTCAAGATCTTTGAGCCAGGCGGGGATAACTAAGGCGGGTGGTTGTAGCATGTTAAGATGTACACCACCTCATGCTTCTCTCCTAGCTCTACCTCCACGTCTGCCTCTTCGCAGACTCATCTCTCTTTAAAGCTTCCTCTTCTTGAAACATTTAACATGCACGAGTCTCTAAGACTGACACTGGTTTCCTGTTTCTTACTGCACTGTGCAGTCTTCATCCGCTCCTGGATGATCTGCACCTTCTTTTCCTACGATCTAGAAGAGCTGCTAAAATTTCCCCTTTGATGAAAAGAGAAACCTGGTCTCATCCCCCCGGATTAACCACGCCCATTTCTTAATACAGTCAATCCTGACATGAAGGGTGCATTCATGCCATGGATGACGTCGTAAGGCCTCGACGTAACTACTAAGAGATCCAACTGTCACTCTCGCCTCCAAGGGTCGAGTCACACGGTCAGCATTAGTGTGAGGTCACTTGGCCTCCTCCAGTAGGAATCTCTAAAGTGAGGGTCAAGTCAACAGTCTTAACCAAGACCACTCAGTATCAACAAAACAAAAAGGACAGGAAATAAAACATCACAAAGATAAGTGTCTTTTCATTATTGCAGCTCATAGTACAAAGACACGAATACAACAGCAAAATGGAACTAGAAGTACAAGGGACATATCCACTAGTTCTGCTCCTGTCCACCTAGTCCCGGAGCTCTACTGCCTTGTCCACTGCTCGGCTATTTCTCAAGCACCTGCCGCTGCTTCTGCCTCGGTGGCTCCTCCAAAGCCTACGGATCAACTGTACGAAGAGTCGGACAGTCACGTGCCAGGTGCCCCTTTCCCCTGCATTCATAACACTTCCTGCTCCTCGTACGGCTGGCTCTAGCCCTCTTGGACCTCTGCATCATCTGTATACTACCCACAGATGACTCGGCTACTGATTGAAAAACACGCGGTAAAGGCAGCAGCTTCTAAACACGCTTGGGGTGTAGAGCTACTGGAACAAAATCCACCCTGAAGAAGGACTCGAAGTCTTCCCATGTGAAGGCCATCCCATCGCAAAACTGGAACAAGTGGCTCCACCGCCTGCCTGCTGCTTTCTGAAGAAGGCTGGTAGCAAAGATCACCATGAAGTCTGCCGGTGTCCCCACTAGCCTCAAGACTCTCACCACAGCCTCCAGCCAATCCTCAACTGCCTGCGGGTCCGTCTCTCCCCGGAACCTGGGTGGCCTCTGGCGCTGGAACTCGTGCAGCGCGCTCAAGTGGCGTCCATCGCCTACTACTGGGGCTGGTGGCATCGGTGGCCCAACGTATGGTAGTACCGCTGGTGCCTCCGATGGTACCTCGACTGCAAGAGGGCCCTGTACCGAAGCCTCGTCGCTCGGCAGGCTGTCAGTACGCACATCCCTCTGCGCTCTAGGTGGTCGTCCGAGAAAAGTCATCCTGAAAGAAAAAACGTGACACAATCAAGCGATTATACCTGGTGAGCTGACTTGGTTTGAGCTGACATTTTAAAAACGTCTGGAAACACACACGCAATCAGTGTTTTCTTGCACAAAGTCAGAAATCAGTTGTCAGGGTCCTGGTGTATGGATACGTCGGCCGCCTGCACCAACATTGGACTCCCTGAACTGAAAACCAGACTCGGTACTCTTAACACTATTGCTTCACAGAAAGAAAATATCAGAGTTATAAGTTCTGCGGTAGAACCGACTCCTCTGATACCAATCTGCCACGACCCATCCTCGGGGCCCGGGCCGTGACTACCCCAAGCCCACCTTCCACTGGCCAGGGGCTGGCAACTAGCACCAAAGGCGTAAATCTGGATAACCAGGAAGGCATTTCCTTTAATAAAAAGTAAACAAAACACCACATAGTACAAGAAGAAGCAAAACACTAGGTACAAGAGAAGTGTTGAAAGGTAAATGGGATAGAATACAAACCCAAAGTAAAAGTACAACTACAACTGAACAAAGTAAAACAGCAAAAAGACAACAGCTGGAAGAACGGAAGAAGATCCTGGTTCTTCCTCCTCGGATCCTACCTAAAGGGTAGGTACAGATGGCGCATCTCCTGGATCGTCCACCACGGATCCTACCTGAAGGGTAGGTACAGATAGCCTCCACAACGCTCTCGCCCGTCAACCTCCTTCGAGTGTCGTCTCGCCATGAAGTCCACCTCCAGATACTGACTCGTCGTGTAGTCCACCTCTGGGTACAGTCCTCGAACACTCGGCCTCCGTCAGCACTATCCGTCGTCTGCAACCAACACAACGAGGTGCGGGCCCAGACCCCCCGTCTCCGGATGTTTTTGGTCTTTTGCTCATAACATGAGCTACGGGCCTCCGAACGACGTTCCGTCAGTGGCGATGCGACCCTTGGATCGAGAAGATCGTTTCGGTATACTACACCCAAGGTTTGAGAATACTTTGGGTTCGGCCGGGTTGGTTCGTACACGAAACCAACCGGGCCCTCGGAGAAGAAACACTCATATCATGAGCTCCGGACGTCCGATTGACGTGTCGTCGACTTTGATGCTTTCCTATAAGTGGGACGGATCTTTTGGCTTACTCCGCTCGAGGTTTGGATGTAGTCGGAGTGTGGTCGGGTTGGTTCGCTCATGAAACCAACCGGGCCCCTGGAACGAAAAAGCCAATAACTCACCGACCGGGCGTCCGATTGACGCACCATCTGTCTCGTTGATTTCCTTTTGATGGGACGGAACTTTTGGAATACTTCGCCCGAGGTTTGGTTGCAGTTGAATTTTGGGCGAGTTGGATTGTACTCGAAATCCAACCGGGCCCCTGGGACAAAAAGGCTAATATCACACAGACCGGGTGTCCGATTGACGCGCCGTCTGTTGCGTTGAGATCCCTATGACGAGGCGGTCCTTTGAGATACTTCTTCGTGGAACATTTTGATAATTTTAGTATCGACCAGCAGCTCGTGGAGCGGACCCTCCCAGAGACGAGCGTGCGGAGTGCGGAGACCGTGTAGCCGGCTGAGACCTGACGACTGCTTGACCGATCGACTCGGTGTGTTTCGGATAGCCCAGTGGGGAGCGCATGGTTGTAGCGGCAGACCCACGGCGGAGGAGCGCTTGGTTGTAGCAGAAGACCCGCGGTACTCAACAGAAGGAGTACCTCTTGAGGCTATGAGGGGGAGCGCTTGGTTGTAGCGGCATACCCAAGGTGGGAAGCACTTGGTTGTAGCAGCAAGCCCATAGTACTCGACAGAAGTAGTACCTCAGCAGTCTTAGGTTAGTGACCAATACCGCGGAGTTGTGACAGGACCACTGTACACTCCAGAGATGGGGCACTTCAGCAGTTACGGTTTCGATAATGAAAATCCTGGTTTGAGATGCGTCTATGATCCTTGTGTTTCCTCATGATTGAGATGGGTTACTTGATATCTTAGGTATATCTATGAGCATATACCTGGGTAGTGGTTATCCGTTGATTTCATAATCCTTGTGTTTCCTCAAGATTGAGATGGGTTACTTGATTACTTAGGTATATGTATTGGAATATACCTAAGTTGAGGTTATCTGTTGAGATCTTCTTTGTGGTTATCCTTTTTGGTTTTAGTGAGACCTTGAGGGTCTCGGGATCCCTACTGAGTATCGTTATACTCACCCCTACACGGGCTATGCCCGAACCTCGTTGTGTTGGTTGCAGACGACGGATAGTGCGGACGGAGGCCGAGTGTTCGAGGACTATACCCGGAGGTGGACTACAGGACGAGTCTGTATCTGGAGGTGGACTTCACGGTGAGACGACACTCAGAGGAGGTTGACGGGCGAGAGGGTTGTGGAGGTTATCTGTACCTACCCTTCATGTAGGATCCGTGGTGGACGATCCAGGAGCTGCGCCATCTGTACCTACCCTTCAGGTAGGATCCGAGGAGGACGACCCATGAGCTACTTCCGTTCTTCCAGCTGTTGTCTTTTTGCTATTGTATTTTTTTCAGTTGTAGTTGTACTTTTACTTTGGGTTTGTATTCTGGCCCATTTACCTTTCAGCACTTCTCTTGTACCTAGTTTTTTGCTTCTTCTTGTACTTTGTGGTGTTTTGTTTACTTTTTTTTTAAAGGCAATGCATTCTCGGTTATCGAGATTTACGCCTTCGGTGCTAGTCGCCAGCCCCTGTCCTATGGAAGGCGGGCTTGGGGTAGTCACGACACGGGCCCCGAGGATGGGTCTTGACACATAATTTGTTTCTTGTATCTTAGTCAAAAAGATATCTACTTAACCCTGAACATATGATTAGATGGGATCACATTGACCTATATACGAATTCTTTTTGTGTATATCCCAATGTATATTGTGGATAGGAATGGGAAAGTTATGTGTAGAAAATGCATCAGTGGAGTGTCGGTTTTGTTCAAATGAGTCAGATTCTGGAAGAGACCTAGGAACCTGAGAATGAATGGAAAGATAATTTGAAAGAACATTTCAAAAAATGGTGTTTTTTGGATTTCTGGGGACAAAACGACTGATGGTGGGGAGAATTTATTACCCCAAGTATCATGTAAGTAGCCCTTTAATTATTATTTTTATGTATATAAAGTATATTGTTGATGTTTGGTAGATTTTGGACAACTTTTAGAGATTTTTGGGGCTTTTATATAGGTTCATGATTGGTGAATAGTTTGGGAAAACCCGTCGACGCCTATAAGAAAACGTGGATAGTGATACAGGGGACAAAGAGAAGGTTCATGAGTAGTGCACAGTTTTTATAAACCTTGATACTGCATAGTAGAATATGTTATCATTGAAAACTACATTTTATATTTTTGAGGTAGTGGCTTCGACACGGTTGGCTCATAGTTTTGAGACTATGTGAGGCAACTATGTGAGGTTAATCCTTATGTCTATGGTTGAAACACAGTTAGTGAACATGTTTTCTAACCATTCAATGAAATCATGTGGGGTTAAAAAACTAGATCCTAAAGAAGTGTATCCTTCTCAGACTTGTGTTTTAATGCCTCCTTTTTCCAAAAACATACCTAACTCCATAAAATTCTATCTCAATGTTCATTGAAGGTTCTCCCATCAATTCAAAGGCAATCTGAATCCTTCCCTTGGTGAATAGAATCTGATCCCTCCAAGTATGTTACCTTTCTTGATAGTATTCATAGATCTTCTTCTCCCTCTCTCTGAGTTTCCAAGATCTAATCCTGATGTTGGTAGATATAAGGGTTTGAAATCCTAATATGTCTTGTTTTTGGATTTTTGTTGATAGCTAAGGAGATCTAAAGAGGGATCTTTGATATTTAATCTAGTTTTTTGATGTTTATCATGTCATTTATCATTTTCTCCAAAACTCATAAGGAATGTGACTTCAATCTTGATTTCAATATCTAGAACCTAAAGGATAAGATTAATATTGATTGACTTCATTGAAATTTTTTTGAATTCATTGTTCTAAACCATATTTGGTGATGGTTTATATAATTTTGTGAAAGGTGTTTGGTGATCTTGATTTTAAAATGGGGATTTTCTGGGATTGTGGTAAATGGTTTAATAAAAAAATTCAAAAAAATGATTGTTTTATGGAAATGTATTAACTTGGTTTGTTTGAAATGGTTTCAATAAAAATATTAGTTTTATTAAAATTGTTGAAATGTTGGTATTGAGATGGGTTTTGGGTATACCTATTCATGTATGTTCATGTGCATTAGAGAGGGATAAGGGTCATAAGTCTCCCCCATCATTACTAGGGTGGATAAGGGTCAGAAATATCCCCATAAATCATTCATGATATATTGGGTAGGATAATATTATGAAGTCTAACCCGTTATTAGTGTGGTGTTTATGGGACATGGATTTCCCCATCATCCAGGTTTCATGCATGGCCGGTTTTATGGATATGTGGAATGGAATTGTAACACTAGAATAGAATGTGAATTCATTTAAATAATTATTTATCATCTTTCCTTAGAAAAATATTTTAATTTAATGTTATTTTAGTTGGTATAATTTATTTTAGATATGTTTTTATATAACTGTTTTATAAAACCGTTGCTAATATGTTATATCATAGTGTCGTGAGTTGGGAAGTCATTAGGGGGGACCTACTTAGTTTTAGTACTCAATCCATATTTGGCACATTGATTCTTTTGAAAACATCATCTATCAAGATACAAGAAAAGTTAAAGTATCACACATCTTTAATACATATTTTTGAAACATGGGTTATTTGGTGGATTTGGATCATAGAGCTTGTAGAGAATTGGAGTCACATAGTATTCATTCATTTTTAATAGTTTGTCTTCCACTGTTTACATTGATGATTGTTTTTTCTTCTGCTATAGTATTTGTTTTTAGTTTGATTATGATAAAATAAATTTTGATTTTTCATTAATTAATATCATGCATCATATAGTGGTTTATTTTTTTATATCTTCGTTTTTTATTTGTTTTATTTTCAATGGGAAAATTGTCCCCCACGTATAATGAATCCTTTCGAAATTTATTTCCAGCCATTAGTGTCATGGAGATGACTTTTAAGGATAATTAACATATCACTTCCCTCTCAAGACAATAATAACAGGTGAGTTGTTATAGGAAACAAAATAAAAAGAGGATATAGATGACGAAATTAACTTAAATGAATTGGTAATGTAATTACCTCTTTTTAAGTGGACTTCCCTTGGATCTCTTCTTACGAAAACTAGAGGTGGTATTCTTATGAGACCAGCCCCTCACGGAAGTTACTAGGAATTTTGATAATAGATATGGGTAGGGTTTAGTCAATCAAGAAGGTTTGATGTAATGTAATAATGCGAGGTAGGAGGATCCATTTTATAATTGAGGCGAGGGTCACGTTTGAAAATCCTCAAATTACTAAAATATAATAAGGATATTCAAGATCCAAAAACATTCAAATACCCCATTAATGAAATTTATAATAATTGTTTTCTATATATTATCCCCTTATGATAATTTAATATTTTATTTGAATTTTAAATTATTTAATAATAAAATAATTTAATAAAATGTCATTATTGTCAAATTTGATACTATTATCAAAATTGGATTTTAAGTACATCAAGACAAAGTGGGAATTGGAATCAAATTAATTCAAACAAATCTAATATTTTATATAAATATATAAAATCAATTATACACATTTATAAATCTAAATATTTAATATATTAATATTATAAAAATAAATTATATGAATTTTTTGTCAATTAATGAAATCTTGTTTTATCATTAAAAAAGAATTTAAAGTAGTTATATAATTTCGAAAAATTCATAATAAAATTCTATAAGTAAATAAATTTCATTATGATCAAAATAGATGTTTATATTCCTTCATAACATGATTTTGTCCCCAACTGGACAAATAAAAGTTATTGAATTGAAAATAGTGATATTTTGTAACAATACATGATTTAAATAGTATATAATTTTTAATGGAGAATTCCCCCTTAAAACACTATAGATAACATTGTGATAATGGTTGAATAATATTCATATGATAATTTTGAGATTTTGTTTTATAATCCTTATCTTTTTTTAACCCTTATTAAATCTCTTTAGCTGTTATCCTCATATCATACAATTTATACATTAAGGGTTAATATTAATACTATAAAATACCAAGATAACCTCAAATATAAATTTTTTGACATGTTTAACCTTAATAAAGTTAGTTTTATGAATTTTATATTTTTATGAGTTTTATACCATTTAAAAAGTATTTTTTTATTTTAAAGTATCATTTATGTTAATTTTGACAATACATATTATTTGTTATAAAAAAATAAAACTAACATGATAAATTAGATGGAAGACTTTTAAGAGATCACTAACATGTCTAATTAATCAATAAAAGACATTGATGATATTAAATCATACTTATTATTATTATATTATGGTCTTCAATATCATTTATTAGATTCTTCCATTATTTAAAAAATTATTGTGTTATCAATGTGTCACCATTATTTTTAATTATTTTATCCTTGAAAAATAAATAACCTTTTATGATATACCTAATCTTTTTATATTTCAAATGAAAATATATATTAGAGTTTAACATTTTTATAACAATATATTAAAACTGTATATTTAGTAAAAATATTTGTATGTTATTTTTAACTTATCATTAAATTAAATATATTAAATTTCATATTCTTATCCAAGTGGCTTAAAAAGGTCAAAATTTTAGCCAAAGGTTGATTTCGGTCAAAAACACTTATCCAATGTAATTTTGAAAAGTTTTAGGGTAATGTTATAAGGTTTATAGTTTTATTTTTACCAATAATTACCCGAATTAGCTTTACTGATGGTAAAAAAATACAAAAGTTACTATTCCCCAAAATGAAGTTGGTCTAATTAGACAAAAATTATCATAATTATTACAACCATTTATTACCATTTTTCTATATTCAATTCAACATAGTGAAAATATTAGGTTTAACAATAATCTTATAGATGTGTTGAGAAGGTGGATAAAAGAGAAATTTAGAATATTATAAATTTTTAATATCCAATTTAATATAAAAATGATTCTAATGAAATAAAATGAATTAATATATATATTATTGATATATTTATATATTAAAATCAATTTAATTTTTAATAATTATTTAATGGAATTTAAATTATTTAACAAAAATGCAGTATTTTTCATTATTCTTCAAAAAATAAAACTTTTCAAAAGAATATAAAAACTCATCTTAATATAATTTCAATATTCAGAATTCAAAGAAGAACATTTTTTCAAATAAAATATATAACGTTTCACAAGGTTGATTTCAAATATCTTCTCTATTAATAAGTGGTAAAACATTATCTTGTGTGTTACATAAGTTAACTCATTGTTGTGTGTAGTGTAATTTTAACATTTTATAAAATACATGAAAAAAAATAAAATTAATGTATTAGAAAAGAAAAATATTTTACATTATTGGGGTGTCACATTATCCCATCCTTTAACAAATTCAATCATCACAGTTTTTGAATTTTTTTCAGTAACTAAAGTTTGACTATTAAAATTTCTTTTATTGAAATAACACTTCGGAAAAAGGGTCGATAAAACATCTACATTAAAATTATGAATAGAAGTACGAATGTTATAATAGATAACACCTACTCGGGATCCATGTTAGAAAAAAATACATTATGAAAACTCTAACAATAAATCTCTGATAGTGAGTGATAGAGAGTATGATTAAGAGAATGTTAACAATAAAAAAGCTATAAATCTGTGATGATCTAAAAGACCATTTGATTCATCAAAAAAATAAATAGAATAGAATTTTTAGTTTCAAGAGAATTTCCCTGGAGTTTAATAATTATTTTACTATTTTGATAAGAACTTAAAAGATTTAATTCCATTTTGTAAGCATAATATTATCTTTTTTTGTTCTTCTATATATTTTATCTTCATTTTTTATACCTATATATGGATACTCAAGATGAAATTTTAAGCCTAAATCCCTTTTAATGAATCATGATGTCAATATAAAATTCCTTCATCCTTTATTGAAGTGAGTAAGAATAAAAATATTAACTAATAAATCATACATTAACATCAAACAATAATATCTAATGTTTAACTTAATACATTACAATCGTAAGACTCATCCAAAATACATCTGTGCAATTTTGCAGTCTATAAAGTTTTTTATATTTCCAAAATACATTAGATTTTCACAGAAATATAATTTATCTCTTATTTTCTTATACATTTATCAACATAAATCCCCTAATGTGAAATACTAATCATAGTGATATAGTAACGATGAATTGTTTATAAGATCAATAAATGATGGAATTTTCTTCTGAATCCACAAAATTTATAGGGTTAATCTATGTTATCTATTACCAAATCTATAGGATGATATCCTATACATCGACTTAACCCCAAAGACATTCATGGGGTTTTCTCTAGTCATTGATTATTAAATCTAGTTTTTAAGGTTGATGCTAAATTTCCTCTTATGCCAACTATAATGATCGACCTTATAATCCTAGAGCGGGTGAATTTTTTTATATATTGGCATAGATTCAAGTTTCAAATACTAATGGACCGATCAACTTAGCAGTAATGGAAAATCGGTTACACACAAGATAATTCTATTAAAATTCATTACAAAAAATACAATATTGTTAATCCTTTGAGAATGTAATTATTCTTATATATTAACCTGGAATATCAATCACAATACACATCATGGAATCTTGGGAAAATAAAACATAATAAAGGGTTAATATCAGATGCTCAGTAAGGGTAAATAGTAAAATGTATACTTTCATAAACAAGAATAAACTTATAAAGAAATTATAAAACTCAAAAGGAATACTCTTGAATATAATATTGATCAAAATATGGAATGAATAAATCAAATAATGTCATGTAGACATTAAAATAGATATTATACTATACTAATAATCAAAATAAATATGAATAACTAATCTCATAATGAGCGAATTCATAATTCTAGACATCAGAAACATACCATAGATCCCATGGAAATTACATCTGAAAATTATTGGTTCAGGCCTCAGTAAAATCCATTTATGAAAATAAATGGTCATGGCCAAAGCAAAGTCTGTATCTAATTTACCACATCATACCTATAGATTCCTTGGAATCCTATATCGGGAACCACCCAAAACATATTATATCTAATGGTTTCCTCTTATTAAGTGGTAAAACATAAACACACTTATTAAAAGTAGAATAAAAATGTGAATAATTTAACCATTGTCCTTGAATGGTTTCAAAACAGCACTCCCATAGTCCAAAAATTCCATATTCGATGAAATGAAATATGTTAAATGGTTTCATAATAGAACAACCTCATTTAAACACTTTATCTAATAGTATAAGTAAAAATAGATGAAATTACTATATTAAAATCATTAAGTATTTCTAGATAATAATACACATTTTACTTTGTAATTATTTATTCGAAATCAAAAAATTTATAAAATAATAACTTTTAAAAATATATTTTTGAGTCAATGTGTCACATAACACTTTTAAAATTTTGAGAGAAAATAAAAAATTAACAATTTCAAACATCCGTGTCCTTATAAATAAATCCATAAAACCCATTTCGAAAACATGGACAAAAATGAGAAATATTTACAAGGACAACTCATAGAATCATTTAAAATGAAGTTTTAGTTTAATAGTATCTTACATAAATCCTCAAAAATATTTAGTTTTAAAATATTTTTAATAAAAATAGACATGGCTGAAAAATATTTCCCAGAAAATACTTATGTATTAATAATCATGGATCATAATGAGATTGCGAAATCATCTCTTACCATATGTCTAATTCCCACTATACATGTTTGAGACTCATGTATAGTGGAATTAACCATATTATTTACTTCTAAAAGAATCATAATAATATTTATTATATCATATATTATTTATTTATATATTTTTATTACATATGTATTAACAATTCCATGTTATTGTAATATTTCATGTAATAACTCCTTTGTTTATCGTACATGTTTTGATAGGTTATTCTAGATCCTATTACATAGATCAGTATTTAATTAATTCTAAAATATAATAAATTATTTATATATTATATATATTTAGTATATATATATATATGGTAGTTATATGAATTAAAATACACAATTTACGGAGATGGTAGGTCTTACTTCACATGAATGTTGTTTCTATTTTCTTTTCGTATTGAATGGAATAATGTAAATGAAATATATGTATATATGTGTAAATATATATATTATTCCAGTATAATTATTATTTAATATAATTCATAATTATTTATTATATATTTTTATTATCATTCTTGAATGGTCAAAGTGGAAGATGAATCTCATCGCGTCTTGGACACAGTAGGTTGTACGTAAACACAAGTGTTGATATCATTCTGTTAATGGTAATGGGGTTAGAAAATATGTGTTATTTTGATTAAAAAATAAAAAACATGTAATATTTATTATTTATATCCATTATATTTATCATTATACAGATTTAAATAAATTTCAACTGAAAAACAATTTACACCACATCGCGAAGATGGTAATCCATGCCTATGAACACAAGGTGATTTTTTTATTTGTACGATGGATAGAATGAGGAATATGATTATACCATAATCATAATAACATACCAGAATATAGATGATTCTTTATTTTTTAATTTTTTATTGAAACAAAATAAGAATAGAAACTAGAAGAAAAAATTAACTTAGCTGAATTGGAAAAAAAATTACCTCTTCTTCAGTGTTCTTCCTTTAGATCACATATTTGGACACTAGAGATGGTCCTTTGAGTAGTTCAGAATCTCTAGAATATGTCTAGGGAAGTCTATAAGGGTATTGTGTAGGGTTTGGTCATGCAATAAGGCACAATGTGGTGTGATAATTTGAGGGAGGATGTTCCCTTTTATAATAAAGGGGAGGAGAACGTTTTTAAATCCTCAAAATATTAAAATATAATAAAACTATTCAAGATAAAAATATTTAAAAATGGACCATAAATTTAAATTATATGATATGATAAACCATATACTATCCACTTTATATTATTTAATATTTTTTTTTGATTTCGAAATGAGCTAGTGATAAATTAATTGAATAAAATATCATTATTCTCAAATTTTATATTATTCATTAAATTTGATTTTAAATACATTAGGAAAAAAAGAGATTTATAATATAATGAATTCACACATATCTAATATGTCATATATATTTAAAAAATAAATTATACATATTAAATCATAAAACATATATAAAAAATAATATCATTTAAATCAATTATTTTAATCTTATGTTAATTAAATAAATAATATTTAACATTGAAGAATAATTTATAGTAATTATATAATTTCTAAACCTTAAAAATAAAATTATATAAGTAAATATCATTACGGTCAACATGGAAGTTTATATTAGTTCATATCATTATTTCATTCCAATGTGGAAAAATAAAAGTTATTAAATACAAGAGAGTGATATTTTCTAACTATCCTTGAAATTAATAATATATAATTTATTCCTATGAAAATGTATATATTAAAAAACTAAAAATAGTTCATAATGTGATAAAGGTCGAATGTTATTCATCCCATAAAATTTGACAAGTTTTTTTTAATCCTTATCTTTTTGTTTTAACCCTTATTAAACCCTTTTAACTATTAAAGTTATATCATTTAATTTATTCATTAAGAGACAATATTTTAACTATAAAATTACAAAAAAACACAAAATAGATCATTGATGGCCTATATAACCATGTTCTAGTTATTTAGTTGAATAATATATTTATTTGAATTTATATCATTTAATGAAATATTATTTATTCTAAATTTTAATTTATGGAAATTTTGACACTAATTATTTTCGTATATAATAATCCAAACAATTAGATAATTTTGGTTCAAGGCTTATAAAAAAAATTAATAACATGTCAAATTCAAAATAAAAAAAGTGGATGACATTAAATCACCCAAATTATATTTATATTAATATATTCAATATCATTTATTAGATTCACCAATTATATAAACAATTAATGTATCATTATTGTGTCAGCATTTAAGTTAATAATTTTATTAATAAATATTATAAATAAATTAGCATGATATAGATAACACTTTTAGCTTGTAAATTATTATTTATAGTCTATTTTATCTTTTTTATAACCCTATAATAATATTGATATTTTCATTATAAATGTTAGTATGATATTTTTATCTTATCTTTAAATAAAATATAATAAATTTCCTATTCTTAAAAAAGTGGCATAAAAAGGTCATAATTTCGACATATGTATTATTTTGGTCAAAACACAATTATCCAATGAAATTAGGGAAAGTGTTAGGGTAAAATTCTAATATTTATAATATTATTTGTACCCTTAATTTGTTGAATTATCTTTAACTGTCATAAAATAAAATTCAAAATTTACTATTCATTATATATTAAGTTGATCCCATTAGACCAACAATTTTAAACTTATTACAACCAAGTATGCCCATTATTTCATATTCAATTCTCATAATTGAATAAATTAAGTTTAACACTAATCCTGTAGATTTAGTGGAAAGGTGGGTGAAAGAGTCATTCAAAAGTTCATTATGTGATTAAATATAATTTAATATAACAATGAATAGAACTACCAAAATTGAAGGAATATATTTAATTTTTATCTATTTTGAACATAAAATAATTTTAATATATAATAATTATTTAAAATAAAAGTATGTTTTGAACTACAATGCAGTATTTTTCATTATTCATAAAAAAATAAGATTTAGAAAATACAAAAAACTCTTTTAAGGTAATTTAAATATTAATAATTCAAATAAGAAATTTATTTTATAAAATAAAATATAGAAATTATTTAAAATGGGATTTACTATAGGTTTACCATTAATATTAGGTATATTTGATCTAGTGTGTAATGCAAGATAATTTAATTTTGTGTTTAGCATTAGCATAATATTTTGTATAAAGAATGAAAACAAAAAAAAAATTTATAAAAGGAAAATGTTGTAATTTATAGTGGTGTTACATATAATCTATTTTTTTTTTGAAAAAAACATCACAAGGTTTTCATGATTGTAAGAAAAATTTTGTGAGTTATTTATTTCACATTAGATTTCTTACATATTTTTTTATAAAAAATTTCGGATGAAAATCAAATATCATAGGTAAGAAAAATATTTTTTATCCCAATTTGTTTTGAAATGAGATGTTTTTTATAATTATTCATGTTTAAATTAGTTTTCATCATTATTTTTAATGTTCATTTGTGATTTTTTCTCCATCCAATTTTAAGGAAATTCATATGCTTTTATGAATGAGTATAAACAAGGAAGATATTAAGATGATAATTGAATGGAAACTTAATTAAAATTAAAATTTTCATATCCTAAATATTTTGTTTTGTAGAAAAATGGACACTCTATGGGGGTGGCCACATGTGGTGTAATATTTATTTATTTAATCGTGATATCTTGAATCTCTAAAACACTAATCCTAAATATACATGAAAATATTTAATTGTGAGTTCTCTATTAAATATTTAATTAATGGAATCATTCAGTTAAGGTATTTACATTGGGAGTCAAGGAAAAGTATTAGATAATTTTAGTGAATAATATAGTTTTATGTATGATAAAATTAAAAATCATTTAGTTATGTTATTAAACGTTTAAGGTTGGTTATATTTTGAAAATATCATAAACCCCTTATGTTGTTTTAAAATATAATAATTTATAGTGACTGGTGATATTTTGGGGAGATATTTTATTAATATTTGGTACATTTATCCCTTATCATTAACATGAATTATTATTTCAAAACTGTTTATATTACATTTTTTGGGATATAAATTGGATGGAATAAAAGAACTATTGTGGTTAAAGCATTAATTCCTATAATAATTATTAAGGTTATGTTTGAGGACGTTCATCAAATTATAGGAATTTATTGGAATTATATTAACAATTGTTTTTGGAAAGGATCACATGCCTAGTTTAGGAAGGAAATGGAAATTGAACACCCTACTGATGGATGATAAGGGTGTAATACCTACAAATATCTTATATAATTTCCTATTTTAAATGAAAATGTTTTTAATTGTATTATAATTCAAATAATGAATAATTTTATATTTTGAAGATAAATTTTATCATAAATAAAACCATGGTATTGAGAAGTGATTTGGTTATAAATAGATTAATGATATTTTGGGAGAAGATCATAATTTTTGGAAGGTAATATGATTAATGTAAGTAGAATATTTTGGGTTTATAATTGAATAATATATGTTGAATAATAATTTGGAATATTAATTGAAAAAAAAATTATTTGTTGGGAATAAAATATTTTTATTGAATTTATTAACATATATTGGATGTTATATTATATACAAATTTAATTGAATATAATATCAAATATATGTTAATAAATTCCAAAAAATGGAAGTAATGTTATTCTATAATAAATAATAATTTATTAACGATATAAAATTCACAATGATTATATCTTCATCAAAATGGTTGTTATACGTTTATAGATATCATTTTTGGTCCATATATATTTCAATTTTACTTTTATATAACTATATTGATCCCTATAGAGTGAAAACATCATTATCATGATAATTGTTAAAAATGATTTCCATGGGTTTAACTAAAGAGATCCCTTCCCCTCACATAAAAATGGAACATGCTCTCCTCTTCTATTCACATATAAAAAGAATATTATTTCATCTATGACCTTCCAAAATTCATTTTCAAATCCCTCCAATAATTCTAGTGGTCAATCTTTAGAATAAAACCATCATTGGATGGTATAATGTGAAATAGATGTTTTCCAAATAATAGGTATAATATTCAAATGAATGATTTAGTTGTATATATTATTCTACCTCTATAAAGTATTTTTTAATAATTATGATATAATATAAATTATATATTTCATATATTGAGATTTTTTATGTTACGTTTGTAAACTATATCCATATAATCTTCCCTCAAATAAGAAATAAAATCGTCAATTGTTTGTATGGAGAACTACCACCTTGCGAACATATTTAATAATTTTTCCATCATCGCATCTCATAAAATTTTTAATGAATTATTTAATATCTAAATATTATATTCATTGCAAAATTAATTTTTTCTAATGATAATGTATTATCTTTTTTCAAAACATTCCATCCATTGAAATGTAATAATGAAGTTTATGGACATATATAGATTACTACAAACCCAAAATGATGAAATTCATTTATCAAAACCACATATCATATATTATAATAAAAATTTAATTTAATGAATGGAAAATTTTTATGGTATAGTTATAATTATTTCATTATAAAAGAAAACATACCTTATTCTTATCTTGGTCATTATAAAATAGAAACATTACTCATCCATTCATATGACATATCTTCTCTATGATTTCCTTGTAGTTCATTTATCACAACAATATTCAATTTTTTAATTTTGATTATATAAATAATGGTATTTTTTTATTGATTATTACTTTGGATATGATGAAATAATGACCTCATTCACCAGTCTCAAAATATCTAAGTCATTTTGGACATATGAGCAGAATATCGTTAAAGCATAAAATATGAACATGATTGATTATGAAATTGTTTATAGAATGGAGATAAATAAAATAAAGTGAGAATAAACATGATAAAATTATTTAGAATTTACATAATTAATGCATGTTTATTATTTATGATCAAAAGGAACATAAATGATAAATAGGGATCAATATATGAGAAATTTTATCATAAAAACTAATTTTAATTCTTTTGATGATATATTTTCTAAATATTTTTATCCTAAGTACATATTCATAAATTTATTTTATAGATTTATTTTTATTGAAATTAAACAATTACAGTTTATATTTTATTTCACTTTATTTTCATTCATATTATTTCAAATGGGATCCTTTTTATAAATTTTATATGGAATATTTTTATAATGTTCCATGTCATCATGGTCTGTTACATTGTATGTTTTAAGTGTTGGATTTTTTTGGAGGCTTTTATAGGATTCATGTGGATTTAAAGAGGGATATAGTGTGGCCTTAGGTGTTGGATTTTTGAAGTCTAGAGAAGGGGTAATACACATCATGATAAATTTACTCAACTAAAAAGAAATGTTGAGGGATTGTGAAGGACGGTTACAGGATGTTACACGACATGTAATAAATTATATATTTAAATGTTTTAGTTATTGAATTTTTTATAGGTTCATGATATAATACATTTAATTTATGTATAAATGAAATACACTATGTAAATTCCATGTGAAACACTATTATAAATGGCTATAACCATTGGGTTTTTTTCTAATCTCTATAGCCAGTGGCACTCTCTCTCATTTACGATAGACCAAGCATCTATCCCTAAAATATCCTATTGATTCCTTCATCATAAATTGATCCATGTCTTCGAAAATTTGATCTATGGTGTGTTCATCTCTTTTTCTCATGTATTTCCTTCTTTCATCCTTTGGGATTCAGTATGTCAACTAGTATTTTGTTTGGAAGGAGTTGTGAGATCATTTTCTCAACCCTTTATTCCAGTGTAGGTATACCTGTAGTTTTTGAAGGTAGTTTTGGTTTGTGGGATTTTATTCTTTACACTTTAATGTGAATTGATATTTCAAATCTTCTTTTAGGTAGGGGATTCTTAGTTTCACCATTTTACATTATACGTGTGGGATTTTCATGATTTTTCTTATCTTTGGGTGGATACCAACAATAGTAATAAGAATATAATTAATTGGAATATCAAAAGTTTATGGGTATATGGGGTTATCACATTTTTAAATAATTTCTTATATGTTGTTGAAATTTTTAATCATTCATTTGTCCAATTCTAGAAATAACAGCTTTTGGAATCATTTTTTGTGTTATAGCTGTTACTATATAAAAACCCTTTATGTGTTAGTGTGTGATAAAAAATCTAATAAATGGATAAATAATGTATATTTGGATAAAAATTTGTTTCCCTTGGGAATTATTGTTTGTGTGATAATACCCATGCATAATTCAAAATATATGTGATAATTACAATGAACTAATATCAATTAAAGAATTTATTTTGTGATGATAAATTTTATTTTTTGATTCCTAGTGTGGTTGGGTTGTTGTGCGATGGTGGATGTTACTATCGAGGATGTGAGTTGTGTTGGGAGGTTATATGGTGTTTGGTTTTCATATATGTTATTTAGTAATTTTTGAAGTGTATATTAGTGGTTTTGGTGTAGTTGTTGTGTTTCAACTATTGTGGTGTACTTTGTGTTGTGTAGAGGTTGTAGTGTAGTTGTATGGTCATTGTGGTTATGGCCTTGTGGATGGGTCATATAGGTTATGGCACAATAGTTGTAGCGCAACGGTTGTGGTATGTGGTGTTTGTGGTTTTTTTATGGATGAGGTGTATGGTGGATGAGTTATAGGATGAATTTTATGATGTGATGTGACAATAAAGGGTAATAAATTCTGATGGTAAATTAAATTAATATTTGAATTATTGGGTAATTTAATATAATGGGAGGGAAAAATATATGTGTAGTAAATGGGTTAATGAATAAATTTGGTGAATCTTGTCAGTGCAAGGTGGAATGTTGTGTGTCTTGTGCTGAGGTTGTGTGGTCTACAACATATATGGGTTGAAGAAGTAAGGATGGTTGACGTAATATAGGGTGTTAGTGATATGGTGTGTTCTACTGTTGCTGATGTGATCCATTAGGGTTGGTATTGTGTGGTCTATCTATATCATGTATGATTCTTTTTTTATGTGTTCCCAAGTTCAATTAGATTACCTTACAAACACACTGAGGTGATGATTTATGAGTGTTTTCCATAACATCTAGGATATTAGTGATATAGATGGTTAGGTACCCCATATCCCCCACTCATCTTCTAGTAGTGATGTATCAGTCCATGTTTCTAGGGGCGATATGTAATTTTTGTACCATGTTTCTATGAGGGAATTTGATTTGTGGAAAAGGTTTATACGAGTGGCATGTGACATGTTGTTTCACGTACCTACAAGAAAGACCTTTTGTAATTCATAGGATATATGATGAGGTCATGAATGGATGGAAATAGTAATGAGGTTGATTTCCATCACATCTATGATGCCCTGATACTCTAGTTTTTTTAGATTTGTTGGACAAGGTTTCTATAGGATGGACTGTTATGAGGTGTAATGTCTGATCTAGGTGTTTTTTGTTAGGATGTAATTTGATATGGATTTTTTGGAAAGGATGGGGGATCATAGGATGTTCAATGTTGTTTCATGAGAGTGGGAGATCATTAGGTAATATTTATTGGGGAATCGTTCTTTATTACTATATCGATGTTATACTAAAATATTGGATGTGTGATTTCATGAGTGAGTGATCTCGGGTTTGGTCATAAATCTCGTATATGTTCTTTTGTGATCATGAATTTGTTCACTGGTGCATTATCATGATTTTTTCACATGTTCCCTTAAGGCCTTGGTTATGTCCCTAATGAGTATACATGTTAATGTCAACTTACCAATATAAACCATTTATAGGGTTTTAAGATTCCTTTGGGACTGAGATAGGAATTAATAGAAAATTGGAGTTGCTGTTTAGTTTCTATTGTAGACCAATCTTTTTTATATTTAATTTGTAGATTATTATATGTTTCAATTTTATTTATTCATTCACTCTGGTAAGTGTTTTGGTTTTCCGATATATTTTCTTTTGGGATTTTTGGTGATATTTCTTCCGATCATCATTTCTTGTTTCTTTAATAGAGGGTACCACCTCTAGTAATTAGATATCTTTATACCTTCGGTTCTCATCTCCAACCTAGGGCCTTCTGAAAGTGGGACTGTTGGTTCATTATCTCTATGCCTTCATTGTATTATCTATTTTGGGAGGGTATTATGACAATGTGGTATCAGAGTCTATGGTTGAGATATAAGGTGAAGTTTAGAGTAAGTAAATGTGAGGATTTCATGGTTTGTAAAGGAAGAATCATAATTTGACCTTGCTGCACAACATAATCTAAAGAGACTGTCCAGGAAACCTGATTTTAATCACCCCTTTGTGATCTAGTTCAATGACTTTGAGATTCTTGAACAACCATGTGAGGGGGGTCTTTTTATAGGGTAGAGAACCGATAGAGGTACATTCAACCTAATGAATTGAGTTCATATTTAAAATTAGTGTTTTGGGGTAAAAAAATGAATAACATAAATAAAATTTCATAACATTATATTCTAGTAGAAAAATTATGTTATACTAGTTTTTATTAATGGATTATATTTATAATGTGTGATTTTTTTAGTTATTGAGGTTCAGTTGGATGGTTCAGTTGATCGAGAAAGGTTTGATTTCATATAGGTGGATGGGGCATGGATGTGGTATTTTCATGCCTTTTAGTGGAAGACATAGTGTATGTACAATGGGGATTTCCATAGATCTAGATATAGATATCTAGATAGAGGATTTCAATATTTCTTTTATATTAATTTGATAATGTGATTAGTTATGGGTTACACTTGTAATTAGTAATATATAGGTAGCTATAAGTCAGTAAATGATGTGTTTTCTTGTTGAGATCGAAGAGATATATGTGTTATTTATTGAACTGTATATGGTGTTTTGTGTAATTTATTTGTCATAATAGATTATGTAATAAAATAGGTAGGGGATTCACTCCCTTCAGATGAGGATTTAATGAATGTTGGTGGTTGGGATCATATTTGAGGACCCCATACACGTTTGTCAAGTTGTTTTCCTTGATTTGGTGTCAATGTCACAATATCTGGAAGAGTCATTGTGTGAGTGATAAGGTATTTGGTCACATTATTTATTCTCCAATTGTTTCTAGTGGTGAATAGAAGTCTATATTTGTTTAGGAGATGCTTTCATAGGGATTTTATCCTCAATAAGTTGGTTATTCAGGTGTTTTTAGGAGTGGGTATTCGGGTAGTGGGTTGTGGGTATTCAGGAATGTTGGGTTCTGTTCAATGTAAAAAATTTCATGAATGTTTCCTTCCCAATTATTAGAGACATATGGATTCCAATATCCTATTACGGGTATTCAATTTGAAGTCAATTTCAACAAAAATATGTGCACAATAAGGATTAGTGTTTGACCCCTTGGGAAAGAAAGTTTTATATTAGTGGTAAAGACCCTTTTCAGCAGCACATGTTTCCTCTGTGATAGATACAAAAACATGGAACAAGTCTTGTTTTTAGAGGCTTAATGAATTTGGAGTTGTAATAAGGTATCCTCATTCTATTACCCATAAT
The DNA here is from genome assembly GCA_963277665.1 of Viscum album. NCBI lineage: Eukaryota > Viridiplantae > Streptophyta > Magnoliopsida > Santalales > Viscaceae > Viscum > Viscum album. Next base: position 47,574 of record CAUJRU010002001.1, on the reverse strand, counting down.
TATGACCCACGTGGGAGACCATATTTTGAATCTAGTAGAAGAGAGATAGACGTGATTGGTGCGGTCAGGTGCACATGTTAGAGGCAGTGGAGACAATAGATCCCAGAGTTATTCGACGTACGATCAATTTATCTTCAATCAACATGTCTTATTTGATTGATTCATGACCCTCAAAATCCTTTAACACTTCCACTATGGTATATTTTTTGATATTGTACATGAATAGGCTTCGAATTTCCATGGTACTATCTACACTAGTTGGAGTCCAGAATATATAGTTTCATGACTAAAAGGAATATAAACTAGTGATGATGTAGCACCGGTTAGTTGGTGACTTCTTCTTGTTTTAGATACAACCATAAAATATTATACTTGGTATAGATTTCATATATTCCATGAATGTAGTCATCTAAAACATTAAAATATGATTACCATTTTCTAATGTGATGGTCCCGTGACAAGTTTCTCGTTGGAGAGCATGTTTATGTGTTACATGGTAGGAAAGTGGAATTTTTTTAGATGTTGGTGAAAAGGTCAATAGAAGATTTGGTTGAAGATACTCCCAGTATTATGGAGGAGTTTATGTATTTTTTTCTATTGGAGGTTATGACACTACATCATCGACACAATGTCATGCTGAGGATATAGTTATAGTAGAGTTCATCTCCGATTTTGATGGCTACCAATCAGATGTCTCTGTTGGAGACTTGTGATTTGAGGTTATGAGGGGATAAAAATATGCTTACATAATTATTCCATCATAGTGTTTCATCATGGGGGTCTCTGGTGTTGTTCTTTATGAAAAAATATGGTAGACTTTGGTTGTGTATAAACCGCTATAGCTTAAAGCATATAATGACCAATAATAACTACCCGATTATGAGTATTCTTGATTTTTTTGACCAGTTGTGAGGAGACTGTTGGTTCAAGAATACTGATCTATGGTCTAGATATATCTATTTTGTAGTGAGAGATGAGGATTTTCAAAAAAAAATACATCATATATATGTATGGGAACTTTGAGTTTGTGGTCATTATATTTTATATAATGAAATCACCAACTATTTTCATCAGACTAATGAACTTTATGTTCCATGTGTTCATAGACATTTTTCTCATTTTATACATTGATGATGGAATTTTCTACTTGAAGTCATAGGAGGAGTATTTCGAGTATCTTTAATTTCAATTTATTATCCTTTGACACAACCAACCTCATTGGAAGTCTTTCAAGTGCAAGTTCTGGATGTTAGAGGTTTCTTTATATGGACATGTTATTTCTTTTAGAGTGTGTCAGTGAACCCTTCATTGGTTGAAGAATTTTTTTCTTGGGTAATACAAACAGATGTTGCATAAGTTTGTAGTTTCCTTGGTATAAGGATGTTATCATAGGGTGGTACCAGATTTCTCTTGACCTGAAACCCCATTGAAAATTTTAAACTATAATGACCAAGATTTTCTAGACATAACAGTTCCATTCTGTGTTTGTTTATTGATTGAGACATTTTTTAGGGCTATAATTCTTCAATTTCAAGAGGAGGGTGTTATTTTCAGATTTTATATGATGTTTCCAATCTGTTCTTGGGATTCATGTTGACAATCGGAGTGTAGGGATTTCTTATGGATCCTATATGTTATGTCCCAACTAGCATAAATATTCTTCCCATGAGGAGAATTCAGAAAAATTTATATTTTCACTAAATTTCTTGCAACATTACATTATTTCCAAGAATTCTTTGGTTTTGAAAAGACATAAGATCCTGATATATTATTTCACTTATTGTGATTAGAATCTGTTCTAGTGGAATTGGATGGAGTTTCTTTCGGATTATGATATTGATATCTCTTACACACCATGTAAGGTTAATGTATTTGATGATGCATTGAGTTACAATCCTCGAGAGTATGTGGCATGGGAATATTCATGTAACACCATATAAAATTATGCTATTTCTATCTCCTTTTTTAATAAATTTAATCTCATAAATTTATTACTTTTCACTCAACATTGAGCTTAAACAAACTCCCAAAATATTATTATTTTAACATGACCATTATAATGTAGCCATGAAATTAGAAGCATTGAAATGTATTAACCACATTATGAAATAAAAAATTTTCCAATTCATTTTTAATATATCTATTAATTATTTCTAAATATTCATATATATTTATTATCTTCATTTTTTTATTCAAAAATATGCTTTCTTAAATTTGATTTTCCTTCTTTGCTTCATTGAGAAAATTAACATAATTAATTTTTTTCATTTGTGAAAATGAAATTGGTAAAAATAAAAGTATTTGCATTCTAAAATTTATAAATTATATTAGGATAAACATTTTACAATTTTCAAGGAAATTAAATTTCTTTAATGAATAGTGATTTTTTTTATTTCTATAAAAATATAATTTTTAATTTAATTTTGCGTTATTTTATTATTTTCTATTTATTTAAAAGTAACGTAATTAATTTTTAGTTATATATAATCTAATTAATTACGATTATAACATCTTTATAACTTATTATGGTGTCATCACATTTTCAATATTAACAACGCAATTTTCCAAAAAAAAATTTCATTACATTTTGAAGAGTTAATTTAAATTTTCATTTTTAACTAATATGATATGAATTTTTTTTTAAATGATTAAATATTTTGATTCACTGTGTCCATATTAGGTTATGAGGAAATTTATTTATTTTAGAAATAAAGTATATATATTTCCAAAGAAAGATTCATCACAGTGTAGCTAAAACAATTAAACGAGTTAATGTTAAAGGGTAAAAACCTAAAATACCTAAAATATAAAAATTTAATGGGTGGTTGGTGTTTTTATCAACCATAACTAGACTTTGTAAAATTAATCATCACCCCAAATCATTTCAATTAATTCCACCCAAATTTGGTTGGTTTTTAAATAAAAATATTCTTTATTTAATCACATTAAACAACCTCACCTCAATTGTAAATATAACCCATCACTACCCACATTCTCGTCAAAATCCTTGAAGAACCAAAAATATCTCCAAAGACCATTCCTAAATATTCTCCCCATTTCAATGTTCTACTAGTATTATCCAATTTCAATTTCCCATTTCCTTAAGGGGTCTGCCCATGAAGTTATATTCAAGTGTTAAATAACTCAAATAGATGCTCATATTTTTATTTATTCTTCTACTTTGTCCTCAACTCTTTCATCCATGAAGGATTAAACCATAAGTATCATGTATAAACTATAATTTTATATTTTAAATGGAATATATTATATCCATCCTTTTTATTACATCCTCTTATTCAAATAAATAATAACATTTTCTAAATTGTGGGAGTTTACTGTATCCATGGATAATGATTTTTTCTTTTATATTATCGTTTTAATTTACGGTCATTAAAGTATTATTATGTTCAAATAATTTTATTAATATGTATACGATACTATATTCAATGTTCTATAAATAATACATAGGCATAATATAAAATGAAACAAGACTATATTGTGTTAGTCGGAATAGCTTCAAAATTAAACTAAACATTTATCTTTGACATTTTACCAAATAAATCATCATCATATAAGAAAAAAATTATACTTAATACCATTTAAACTATTATATGTTCATTAATACCATTTTATTTTACATAGGGGTTTTATTTTCATTTGAAAATAATATTCAAAATTATTCACAAATAAACAAACCATGAAACCGTGAATCGAACGAACTTGAAACAATGAAAATAATGAAATATATTTTACGAATATATGATAATATGTTTCAAATTGATAATAAATAATATTATAAATTTTAATATTGTTATAAGAATAAATTAGAATCATTTTTTAATCCATTATACATGATTTTTCTGTACGTACAACTAAAGGAAGCGTGAGGTAATGTTTTGTCATATCACTTTTACTACAGTGATATATTTTTTTTATTCACGACTTCTTTCATATGTGTGATGTTTATACATCCCATTGATATATAATATAATTAATCTCATTATATTCAGGGTATTAAGTGTTTCATTTGTTAATTTTTATTTTATGCGGCGTACAATTTGACTGATCACTAAGTGGTATGGGAATTCTTAACACAATTCCCATTCTTCAAGATAAACATCAAATGAATTAATTATGTCATGCTAATATTATTTTTAAAATTAATTTTAAATATATTATGTTTTATTTTAGACTTATTTATATTAATTTTCATATAATAAATTATTTCCATTCATTTTGTTAATTCTCACTTCAATTATATGATATTTATTTGGGGATTTCATTTAATGTTTTTATGTTTCCCTTTTTAAAAAAATTTAATAAATTTTTATGTTCTCTAAATTGTTTCCAAAATTTTCTTTCATATTTTATTAATATTTATTTAAATTAATTTTTACTCATGTATTAATTTTTACTAAATAGTTTGAATGAATTCATTATGTTGTTTTCTAAACCATTTGCTTTGTGACTTTTCATAAACAAATAAAGAAGTAATATTTTTTAAAAATTATATGGAATGAGAGCATTTTCCCACCTTCACAATAAATTAATAATTATTTGTTTTTTTACAAGAATAAATGTTTATTTTATATAAAAAATTCATTTATAATTGTGTGAATTTTTAAAATTAATGTTTTGAAAAGGAAAATGTTATTTTTCATGAATTATTTAAAGTGATATTTGAAAACTATTTTCCATCTATGAATCAATATTTTGAGTCAAATATGAATTACTTAGTATGTTTTTCAATGATTCTAGACTAATTGTTTTTTGTGGATGGTTTATTTTTTCAATGGAATAATATTTATGAAATATATTTCTTTTCCACTAGATATGTTATGATGAAATATTTATATATCCTAATTTCATTCATGGGTTCTGATATGATTTAAATTATTTTGGAACAAATATGTACTGTTTTCCTTTTATGACATTTGTTAAATTATAAACAATTATGTTTGTTATGTTATAACCAATGATTGGTGGTACCTATATTTCCTCAAATTCATTGCATAATTATTTATAGATGGATAAGACAAGAACAAGAAGTGGAATTGGTTCACTAAGGGACTATATCTCTAAAATTGTATGGGATGTAAATCCAATCCACTATGAAATTATTTTTAGTGGACCTTTAATTCTATTATTTTTTGGAAATTGAACCCTATACACTATGATAGTCTGGGAAAAGAGACTACACTGTTAATGAAATGATTTTCTATACTTATGTGTTTACCACAATTTTGTGTCCTATCATAATGTTATTCTCTCAAAGATCATGCTCTATTATGTTTCATATCTAATGGACATATAATATTTATTCCATGTCTCGATATTACAATTTAATATATGAGATGTATAATTTTAAAATCATATGTTCATGTTATTATTACCTTATGGATATGTTATGATAGATATATCCCTCGTTCAACCTTATAGAGATTCTGAGCTCAACATTTTCATTTTTTTCATACAAGGATATAATTAAAGGTATTAACTTTGATATGTTAAAAGGGGATCTAGTAAGGAAGTTATAAGTGGGTGATGATATAGAAGATTTAAGAACCAGTTGTTTTTGTTTCTATGTTTCCATAGATAGAAAACCCAAATGGTTCGTGCATTGTTTTGTTTTGTTATGTACTGAATATTAATATATTGATATGAAATAAATATTTATGAATATTATGGTTCATTATAATTTATATCATAGAAATGTTCATTGGCCCATTGACAAATACAATGACAATATCTTATATAAGATCCCAATGGATAAGTCTATGTATACTTTATTATCATTTAATTTTTGTAACGATTATGAATAACCTAAGATTAAACCTAAGGTTTCATATATTGAAATTTTGTATGAAATTTCTATCATTATGAATTTTTAATAAAATGATTATTTCTTCTCATGCTATATATTTATATTTTTTATGTATAAATCTTAAGGAATCATGTTAATACTGAATGTGACAAGAAATGGAGTGATTTTAATCATGAAGAAGTGAACCTTATGGGAGTTTGTATTACAATTATTATTTCATTAATCATATAACTAATGAATCATAGTGAGATTAAAATTTAAAAAATGAGGTAGAATCAATTCTTGTGTCCTTCATGAACAAACATCTAAATTATATTAGTGGATCTTTGAATCTAATTTTGGCTGAGAAATAGTTTTACAAAATTGAAAAAAGGTTTTTTATTCATCAAATCTCAGAAATATAACAAGATTTCCTTGAATTTTATCAACTTGATGGAGAATAATATTTATAGTAAAATTTTATCATGTATACGAGGAAGGAATAAGAAATTGAATTGGTGTAATGGTATGATTTTAAAGTGATATTCCATGGAAATTAATTCCATCATATTCATTACATTAATATATCGTAGGAAATTCTTGAGTTAATAAAAAATATGAAGAATCCATATTTACATATAAATAAAATTTTATTGGTATATTCAAGGTTTCCAGTTGGTTTAATTAACAATCATAAATGTAAAATTGATCAATTCATTGGTGGCTTAAAAAAAATATTGAGGGTAATTTTCTATTAGAGACTTCAGTTCCTATGATGAAGTTGTTTGATGTGATCCAAGGTGGATATAGAAATTAATGTCACCCTTCAATCTCTTTGTTTTTATAAAAAAAATTCAAAATAAAATTATAATAACAATATATATAACGAGATGATATTTCCTTTATGTTCAATATGAGGGAAAAAGTAGTTACTTATTTTAAGGGGCTGAAAAATGTTTTAAAATTTAAAGGGATGTTCATCAGGAAACTAGTCACTAGACTGATGAGATTAATTTCTATAATGATGTGAAGTGAAAGATAGTTTCATGGAATGAACCACCTATAGTCAAGTGTAAGAAATTCAAATATTATTGGCATTATGAAAATAAATGCCCAAATAAAAGGGAAAATATGGACAATAAGTGATAAAATATCTAAAGTAATAGGATAAAATTGAATTCTTATGTAATCATAATATATGATGTCAATCATTTAAATTAGGGAAAAACATTCCTCCCATACATAGTTTGGAATTCAATCATCAATGTTTTGTGAGTGAGACTGATGAAAATATATATTTTCATGATTTAGTGAAAAGTTTTGTGATTATATCCCTCTATATGAATTATAGAATAATGAATCATCTATTCATTTTTCTATTGTAGTTTTTTTACATAATTGAAATTATTTTTTGAATGGTACTCATAAACTTTAAAACTGATTATGGTGACATTTTTTTAGAAAATATGATTAAGGGAAATATAACACATAATATTTAAATAATGATAGATAACAATGAGATAAATAGATGCATGATTGTAATTAAAAATATAATATAATTTCTTTCCTAGTAACTGATTAGTATCATGATGACACAGTGGTTTATGTATTGAGTTTATTAAATTTTTAATTTATGTTATGAAGAAAGATTTAATTTTAGAATGACTATGCTTTTTTCACTAAGTTTTTATGGAAATTTATTTCATTATTATGTATCAACAGAGTAAATGATAATTATATTCACTTGTTTGATGTGTTACAATTAAGAGGCACAACATTTTTTGTTGGGTATTAATGATAAGTTGATTTTTAAAATTTAGTGACATTCATTCAAAATATTTGGATTTTAATCTTTAGGAAGGTTTATAAGGGTTACAATTTATGAGATTCTGGAGATCAATGTATTACACAACCATATGAATATTTATTCATACTGAAAAACATGTGTTAAACATTTTCTATGATGATAACTATGGATAAAAGGAATGAATTTACATTCCATTATGGATCTTGTGATACTCTAGTTCTTCAGGCATTACAATTTCAACTTCATTTAATGGAGTATGAAATTTTTGGGAAATTGAACAACTTACAACCAAAGATAGATATTTTTATTATGAGATAAAATCAATATTTATATCATCTCAATGAATTTTTAAATAAAATTCTATTATATTCTAGTCATTTTAAGTCATATTAATGAAATTTTTCATACATATTTGGCACTTTTATTTGTGGTAATTAACATAATAGTTACCATGTTATCTATCATTTTACATTGAAATTTTATATATAAAATTCACTTCTATGTACATGTTTCTAAATTCCACTAATGTTTTCTAAATCAGAATCCTAGTTTTGTGGTGACCTTCACCATTTACCTTCCCAATTTTAAGATAATATTTAATTAATCCCTTTTAAGATATGGTTTTTCTACAAAGTTATTTTCAAATATACACCATATATTTTCTATGAGGTGTTTATAATTGTGAGTATAAATTGTTTTTAAAATTTACTAATCATATTGGGGATGTAACATATAGATTGATTCTCTCATAGAATCTTTCTCATGTTCATAGTTTGTTCCATGTGTCTCTCTTGAGAAAATGCATACAAAATCAATTAAATTTACTTAACATAGAGGTCATAGAACTGGGGAAATATATTTCTTATAAAAAGTAAATGAAATAGATTTTGGATTGAAGAGATAAATTTCTACAAAGCAAGTCTCCTCACAACATTACTGTCTTGTAGCGAACCCACCAATTTGAGGAATCTATGGAGGAACATGATGATGTAATGACATAGATGTATCCCCATTTTTTTGTATCTGAGTAATAAATTTAGAAGGATAAATTTATTTTAAGGGGTGTATAATGTACCTCACAATGATTTTAGAGCATATATCTATTTTTAATAAATTTAATCTTCGCAATAGATTACTTTGGAATGTATATGAAGCTTAATCAAAATCCAAAAAGAATTCTTTTATCGTGAATATTATAATATAGCGATTAAATTTTCAAGGCCAAATTGTATTAAGAACATTTGGAAATATATAATTTTCCAACTCATTTTTAATGTATTAATTAATGATTTTTGAATATTCAAATAATTTTTTTTAATGTCATTTCTTCTTCAAATATATGCTTTATTAAAAAATTTGTTTTTATTTATATACATGAGAAAATAAATATATTTAATTTTTAAAATTTTTTGAAATTTTTTTTGATAAAGGAAAGAAATTATTATTAATTTACAAATTATCATAGTAATATTTTTTTATATTTTTTAGAAATGTTTAATTTTGTAGATAATAGTAAAAAAACAATTTTTATAAACCTCTTATTTTAATTTTATTTTAATGTAATTTTATTATTTTAAATTTATCTCAAAGTAAAAAAAATTATTTTTTAGTAAGATATAATCTAATTAATTGTATTTAGACAATATTTACACCTTTTTTTGGAATAATTACATTTTATGGTTTAAAAACACATTTACAAAAAATAACTATTTCCATTGTGTTTTGACGATTAACTATAAAATACAATTATTCTTGTTGACTTTTTATTTTTAAAATGATATTATATATTTTTTATAACTATGTCTACATTATGTTATATGGTCAATTTTTCAGTCAAAACATTACCGTGGTAAAAAATTATTTGCCGACATAATGATAAAACAATGAAACAAGTTAAATTTAAAAGGTAAAATATTAAAATATATATAAATAAAACATTAATCGTGTGGTTAGTTTTTTAAAAAAAAACATTGGTCATTAAAACATTAATAATCACATAAATTCAATAAAATTAATTCCACCAAATTTTTGTGGGATTTAAATATAAATAATCACTATTTGATCACATAAAACTACCCCTCCTAAAATATAAATACCACACTCCCCAACTCATTTCTCCTCCAAATACATGATTATACCTATGTATCATTCAAAACCTCACCTCTAAACAATCCTTATTACCATGTTTTTATGGTCCCTTCCAAATACAAATTCCATTTTCTTATGAGTTCTTTAAAAAAAGATATTCAAGATGTAAATTTGTCATAAAAACCCTATCTTATTATCTTTTATTCGTAATCATTGTCCTAGCCTCATTAATACATCATGGTATAATAACTATAGTATCATGTATGTACTGTAATTTTTTTTATAATGTAATATTTTATATCCATCTTTTTCATTAACTCATGTTATTCAAAGAGACAAACCCATTTTCCAAATTATGAAGGTAAAATATCTCAATTGATAATGATTTTTTTCAATTTACATCATCATGGAAGGTCATAATAGTATTATTTTGGTTAAATATAATTTATTTGGTATATTATATCATATTTAATGTTCTTTAACTGATAAAGAAAAATTATATTAAATAAATTGAAACTAATTCATGAGGGTTAAAAGAACCACCAAATTAATCTAGACATTTATCATTAAAATTTTATCAAATGAGTCATCATTGTGTAAGAAAAAAATATTTGGGATCAATTAAACTAATATAATTTAGTAAACACAATTTCATTTCATGTATGAATTTTTGTGTCTATTTGAGAATAAAGTACATAATTATACACTAATAAACTGACTATGAAACAAACACACCTGAAATAGTGAAAATAATTATGTATTATTAATGAACGGGTTGTAAGATGTTATAAAAGAACAAAATAAGATATTATTAATATTTATATAGATCATTTACAATTAAACTAAATAATTAAAAAAATAATATGAGATATTTAAGTACGCAACACTAATGGTAATTGTGAGGGGAGAGTTACTTATCTAGTTTTTACTTTAGTGAGATATATGCCTTATTCATCACATATTTCATGCATATGGTGTATATAATTCTAGTTTTTATATCATATAATTAATATCAATATCTTCATAGTATTGAATATATAATATTATAATTATTACTTTTATGGGGAATAAAATTCGACATCTTACAAAGTGGTAAGGGAATTCAATTCCCAATTCCAATTATTTAGGTTGAACTTCTACTTCCTTGATCTTTTCATACTATTCTTATTTTTGAAATGACATTTGAATATATTATGTTTTATTTTACATTTTTTATGTGAATTCATAGTAAATACACATAATTTATTATTTTTTAATGCTCCCCTCAATGATATGAAATATATGTGGTAATTTCATTAAAAATTTACATTTTCTTATATTTACTTTATAAAGTTATTTTTCATCCATGTCCATGATTTTCTAAACTATTTACAAATTTTTTTTAGTAATTTCTTTTAATTTAATTATACCAATTTTTAATAATTTTTTAATTTTAAATAAATGGTTACAAAGGATACTCTTTGTTATTTTCTAAATGAGGGTCTTTGTGACTTTTTTGAGAAAAATATAGACAAAATGTTTTTTTAATTATTTGAAATCAGCAAATATTCCTCCCTTCATGATACCCTATTGATTGTTTTCTTCAAAATATTACAGGTGTATTTTTATTTTGTATTTTTTTAATATTTTTTGGGATCATTAAAAATAAATGATTTGAATGTGGAAATTTTATTTTACTTTAATTATTTGTAGTGATCATTGAAAAAAAATTTACATCTAATAAAACATTATTTTATTTTACGTATGATTTATTAGGGATATAATTCAAGTAAATTATTGTTATTATTTTTATAGTGGATTTATGTTTATTATAAAATAATATTTCTAAAACATATATTTTACTACAGGTTATGTTTTGATAAAATGATTATGAATCCCAATTCCATTCATTGGGTAAAATATCATTTATGTTATTCTATCACAAATATGTATGATTCTATTTCTATAACTTTGGATTATTTATAACCAAGGAAGGGGTTATGTTACATCCAATGAGGTTTGGGGAAAATATCACCCTCCAATGCATTTCGTAAGGATTTATATATCATGAGATAGATAGGGTTGGAATGGGAAGTGAAACAAGATGAGTATGGGACATTATCCTCTAAGATGGTTTGGGGTGTGAACTCATTCTGCTATGACAGTCATGGAAATGATCTTTAGTACTAGGGAATTTTTTTATTCTTAAGTGAATGCCACAATTCCATGTCTTATTTTAATTATACACTCTCATGGGTCAGGTTATTTTATGTTTATGATCTTATGAAATTCAGTTATTCCTTATAGGGATTATTATTATGATCTTTCATATACAGGGTATAGTTTAAAAATTTTATTTTCATTCACTTATTTCCTTATGCATAGGTTGTAATTGATAGCATTATTTTTTACCCATACTGATAATCAGATCTCACCCTTTTCTTATGTTTATTTTCCCTAGGATAAAAATAAAGGTATTTAGTATGCTAGGTCAAAATGAATTCTATTTATTAATTAATAAGAAGGAGAATATGGGAATGTTTTACAAACCAACTCTTTTTTATTTCTGAGTTTCCAAATATGTTAGTCCCCAAAATATTTGGTGTTATTTTTTTTGTGATGTGATAAATATTCATCTATTGAAAGTTAATATCAATGTATTCAAATTATGTGTTATACTTAAAATATTGGGAATGGAATAGATTATTATGTTGTAATGAATCATGATATTAGAGAGACCAGTGACCAAGGTTATCATTATTATATGATCGTGGAGTTTTCGATGATTTATATATTTGAGGAGTTATGGGGGATATGTAGAGTCACATGTGATGCATGATCATGTGGTCCATGGTGAGGCTCATGAAGGATGATCTGAGGATGGTTCGAACTAGGTGTTGTCACAGAATAGTATTTGTTTTCCTTCAAGTTATGTGTGTGGGATTTAATTATAATTTTCATAGATTAACTTTATAGGTACATCCTATTTTGATAGTAATATAACAGAAATTGAAGAGATGTCTTTGACATCTTTGTATGAAATAGTTAGTAGAGGATATTGTGGTTAATTTTATGGCTTCTCAGTAGTGAAATAGGAGCATCATGTTTTGGGATGTTTTTTGAATTCCATGGATGATATTGAGTTAAAATGGAAAGGAATATTGATGTATTTAGTAATGGTTTATGCTAATCTCATGGATGTTATGATGTATTTTGGGTGATAGTGTATCGACTAACAAAATTTGATCACTTTTTGGAAATCCATGAGTCAATATCCTTGGATTTTTTGGCGATATGGTATATAGATGATGTAGTTAATCTTCTTGGGTTAATAATAACTATTATATCTGATCAAGGTATATGTTTTACCTTATGATCATAGAGGGGATTTCATACGTGTTTTTGCTCCTAATTGGTACTTACCACCCAATTCTACCCCCATATAGACGAGAAGATAGAGAAGATTATCCAAATTTTTGATGATATATGGTGAGAATGAGTCTTAGAATTTGGTGAATATTTGGTAGAACACCTACCTCTGGTCATGTTTTCATACAGAAATTGTTGTCAATAATCCATTGGTATGTCTCAGTTTGGGTAGTTTTATAAAAGGATTTTTCATTCATATTTTTGATGGATAGAGGATATAGAGTCAAAAAAATTTGTCCTGATTTGTTACAAATCATGGATGAGAAGATCCAATTGGTTTTTAAGAACATGAGACAGGTGTTAGACCATTATAAGGACAATGTTAATCAAAAGTGGATTCCCTTAATGTTAAATTTTTGAGATGATGTATTCATGGGAGTCTCCCTTTAGTTTGGTCAGTGAAGGATATGTAGGGAGATAAATATATCTCCAAGGTTTTTTGGGTCCATTCAGGTGTTGTGGAATTTGGTGAGTTAGAATACATGATGTAATTTCCATAATATTTAGAGAATATACATTTCATATTTCACATGTTCTAGATTCCTCAATATATTCACAATGCATCCCATGTTATTTTATGGAGAGTGTTTGTTGTTGATGATGATGTGATGTGTTTGGATTTGTTAGTAGATATCTAGGATCATCGATAGAATGTGTTGCATGGTTAAACCATTGCCTTGGTCTTTTTATAGTTCAGGTATGGTATCTTGGGGGAGACTAAATAATATTAAGATATGCAAAATCATTTCCAATACCTAGAGCTTGATTTATTTTTTTCGGTTTTATTTTTCTTATGATGTGATGTTTAGATCATTCTATATTCTTTGAGGTTTTTTTTACTTTATATGTAATATGTAATAAAAATAACAACATAGGGACATAAGAGGACTATATTCCTAATACAGATTCATTAATTGATATGTGATTGAACTCATATAGGTAAGTCAGTACTTCCCAGTGTGGTTACTATATTGACATGGAGGATGAAATTCCCTGATTTGTATGTTTTGGGAAGTGAGGTTTTCTGGTTGAGATGTTTTTTGGTATGAAATGTGTGGAGGTTGTATGGTTGTGCAAGTGGTAGTGTGTTTTTTGGTGGCCTATGTCGGGTATCAAATGTTTAGGTGATGTGGTTTTGTCATGATGATGTTGTAAAAGATTTTTTTCTGATGGTTTATTCTTCCATTTTGGATAGTGGTAGCATTGATGAGTAATGATATCCATGAGAGTTATCTCATGGGGTTTTTTTTTGAAACCATTTTCGTTTCAACTATTGGGTTTGGATTCTCATGGGGGGGAATTTTTTAGAGGTATCTTACATAATGGTTTGTGTCTCTCAGATTTTTTGCATCAACAGTTCCATGTGTTAGATGTGATTTAAGGTATATTTGAGTAGGTTTATAGTGCTCTGAGGAGTGATTGAGAGAGGAATAAGGTGTTGGATATTAAATGGATATAGGCAGGAGTAATACACATCATAGAAAAATTACAAGATGATAATGGAAATGTCATGACTTTTGATGGGTGGTTCACGAGATGTTACCTGATGTGTAATAAATTCAAGATTTAAATGGTTTAGGAGATGTGTATTCAGAGAGACATGAATCCAACCATTTAAATTATGTGTATAGGGTATACACCATGTAAATTCTTTATTCATCATGTTTATCAATGAATTAAGCAGTCAAGTTTTATCCAAACCTTATGGCCCATGGTGCACCCTCTCATTTTGAAGAGACCCGATGACTCTCCCTCCACCCCCTTCATATCCATTCCTCAGAGATAAATCATTGGATTTTTTTATTTGCATTCTTGGTCATTTATTATGAATTAATCATGTGATTCCTCCTTTTCTTTAGCAATGATTCATTGTGGTAAGTTTTCATTGTTTTCGGAGGATATGTGGGAAGTCATTTTTAACCATTTCATGAGGTGTATAATGGTGTGTGGGTTATGTATGGAGTTGTGGTTTTTGGGAATTCATTCTTTACCATGCGGTGTATAAAAAAATTAAAAATCTTTTTTGAGGTTGGGGATACTTGTTCTCATACTTTAATTTAATATGTGTGGGATATATATTTTTTCATACCATTGGGTGGATATTAAGGGTCAGCATAATCATTTTAATATATATCATATATAAACTGATGTCTCTGAGGAATTAAAACATTACTTACGTCATTATTATATTATTTTTATTGTATGAATTCCTATTTAAATTTATTTAAATAATGGTTTTGGGGGTCATTTTTTGTGTTGTAGTGGTTATGTTGTGATGACCTTTATTGTGTTATTTTGTGAATAGAACCATTGTAAATGTTTAATGAATATATATTTGGCTTCTAATGGTTTTCCCCTAGACATTATGTTTTTTATAATAATACCCATAATAAATTAATAGGATATATAATAAAACCCCATAATAAATATGAATGTCAAATGTTGTGTTGTTATGAGTGCTTTTATTTTTTCTGTTTCCCTGCATGTTTTGGGCTGTGTTGTGATGATGGATGTGGCCATATGAAAATTATGGTGTTAGGTGAAGTGATATAGTGGTTATTTGTAATAGATGAGATATAGGTATTTTTTCGATTCGGTTTAGTGGTTATAGAATAGTGTTTAGGAACATAGGTTAGGTAGTAGTGGTTTTTGAATAGTGGTTGAGGTACAGAGGCGATGATAAAGTAGATTTTGTGTAGTGGTTGTGGCATATTTTTTGTGGTATTATAGGTTATGGTTTTGTGATGGATATGTGTAATCTTTGTGTTTTGATATGTTTTGGGTGATGTGGTACGATGAAAATGGTGGATGTGTGGTGGTTTAGCGATAGTTGTGTATTTTTTTGTATTTTTTTCTTGGGTAGTAGTGGAATAAGTAAATATGATGAATGAAATGAATAAATGAAAGGTTTGGTAATTGAATATTATGTGATGGAAATAGAAATTTTTTGTAAATTGATTATTTAAAAAATGTTCCAAAAATTGTAGGTGGAAACTCAAATTTTATGGTTCTTGTGTGTTGGTTGTGTGTTTTGTTATATATAGTGGTGGATGCAGTTGTGACAGTTCATGTGCAGTAATTTTTTGGTGATTTGTTCTGTGGAAGTGATTCGTATGTGAACCATTAGGTTGGTTATCACATCTTATCTCTATATCATGCATGTTTATGATATTTTATATTTTACCCTCCTAAGATGAAAACATTACCAATTCTCATAGGTGATGTGTTCTGAGAGTTTTATACAACATCCAAGTACGTATTTATACTGATGGCTAGGTACCCCTTCTCCCCCACTCTTTCTTCAACGGTGTATTGATGGCATAAGTGTTAATTGGCCAAATGTGATTTTTCTCTCTGGTTTGTATGGGAGAGATGTTATGTGTTTTTCCTAGTATCTATGTGAGAGACGTGATGTGGTGTGATATGATATATATAGGGCATCATGTGTGGTTGTAAGAGGGCACTAGGTTGATTCCATGTAAATTCATGATACCCAAACACTCTAGTTCTGGTTTTTATGTGTTATCCCAAGTGTCTGGGGGTGGGACTATGAATTGTTGTTATGTGGGGCCTAGGTGTTTGTCGGAAGGATTTGATGTCATGTGGTATAAGTGGATGGAAGGAAATCGTAGTATGTTCATCATTGGGTAATGATAGAAATAAATTAATGGTGAAGAAGTAGTGGGGAACTGTTATAGAATCCCAAAAACCACAGTCCAAGATTTTGTATTGGAATCCATAACATTACATTTATAGCTTTGAAGATGAAAAATGTGACCTAATATCTTCCATAAAACATGACAACATCAAAATGAAAACATGGATAACATACCTTCTAGTTGATCTTTTAGGTTTATATTTTTAGATAATTAGTAAAAACAACTTCATAAAGAATTCATAATTTTTTAAAAGAACATTTCACTCATTTAACCCACCATTCATTATTTGACATCAGGTCATCAACATACACCTTTCCAAATACATATTGTCATAAATCATTTAAAATCTTTCTCTAAATATGATTGAAAAGGAAACATAAAAATATTTACCTCAAATGCTAAGTAAGGTGAAATGTAATCATTAACAAATGAATGTCATAAATGATCATAATATTTCAAAATGGTATGATTACATAATCAAAGTGAATGGGTAAATCGTAAAAGAACTCGAACCCATAAATACCTAGATCATAAAATATTAAATTATGGAAAATTAAATAGTCATCCAAACTAACAAAAAACCCATTTGATTAAAATCTCAATCATTAGAAACGTTATTAAAAAATATCAAGCATAAGGAAAACAATTACATACAAGGGAAATCATTTTCACATCACACTTAAATTTACTCTTATTTATTGACTAACAAGATGGTAAACATCCATACCAAATTCTTTAGAGGGATATCACGGACCCACCCATTTTGGGTTTATCACATAACCACCAGTAAATAGATTATCGTGGAATAATCATTCAATGGATTATAATGGAACGACCATTTATTAGGTTATCACATAACCACCTATCATTGGTTTATCACATAACCAGCCTTAATAGGTTTATCAAATAACCATATATCAAATTTCCAAGTACAATTGAAAAACAATAACATATAAAATCATTTATTAAATCATAAGCTCATATGAAAAACAATATACCTTTTATAACATGATTAAACTGTGGGAAAAAATAGGATCAATAAAAATCTATTTTAAACTTGATTAGCCCATTGAAAATAAAGTGGTTCAATAAAAATATCTTTGAAACATGATTATCTAGATAGAAATAAATGGGATTTTTTATAATATCTTTACAATATGATTAATCCATGTAAAATAAAGGGGATAAATACACATATATTAGAAATATGAAAAATCCCTGGTAAAAAATGGGATTAATAACATTCTCAATGAAACATGATTAACCCATGTAAAATAAATAGGTTCTATAAAAATATCTTTATAACATGATTAAACCTTGGAAAATAAATAAGTTAAATACAAATCCCATTAAAACATGATTAATCCATTTAAAATAAATTTTTTTAATAATAATCTCTTTGGGACATAATTAACCCTAAGTAAAGAAACTTGTTCTATAATAATCTCTTTGAATCATGATTTTCCCATGGAAAAAGTGGGTTCAATAATAACCTCTTTAAAAAAATATTAATTCATGGAAATTAAATGGGTTCAATAAAAATATATTTGAAACGTGGTTGTCCCCTTGAAAATAAATTTATCCCATAACAATCTATTTGATATATAGTTAATTAGTGGATAAGATATGGGTTCAATAAAATATATTTTTAACAAAATTAATCAATAATAAGGAGTCGGGATGGAATTATTACAATATATTACCATTTCATCATAGGTAACAACATGGTTTTTTACATAAATGAATAAAAATTCCCTTAAATGGTTATTAAAAATATTCATCGGGAAAATAATCTTAAATCATTCCAAGGTGAACCATGCCACTTTGAAAATTTTTAATCATAATACCAAAAAATGAATAACATTAAATGAAACATATAATATAATGATAATAAAGGAATTCATGATATAAAATTTCAATTTGTTAGAACATATAACTCATAATAGAATTTATTTGTATAACATTACAAGCATCTCAAGTTAGGAAAATTGTGAAAACAAATCCATTACCACTTTGGTTACTTTTAAACTGTAATACCCATGAAATAGAAAAAATAAAATAGATATGTAAACCCCCATATATTTATTTATAATAAGTATACAATAAATTAATTTTAATTATATACACCATATAAAATTATTAGTTGTATAACAAAAAATAAGTCATAATGGAATATAAATGAAGATAACACCCCTTACAACAATAGTGAAATCTAAATATGAAGCCCCAAAAGTAATAATAATAAAATAAATAATTTAAATAACTTGAATGTAAAATAATTTTGGATATAAAATATCAAAAAGTTGTATTAGATACACCACAAAAATTAATTAAGTCTTGAATATGAAATTTATTTCACATATGTAAAAACTAAGATGAAATCCCTAACGATGATCACATCATTGGTGAGAGAATAAATCGATGAAATAATTATCTATAAATAATATATCTTAAAAATATATCTTAAAAATATTAAAGAAAATAATAGGTCAATACATAGATATTATTTTAATAACATAACAAAATAAATTGACGTTTTACCCAATGAATGTAAATAGAGATACGAAATACCTAATCATGAGTATGATTTTCATGCTTGGCCTTTATCTTCATAAATAAAAAATATGTTAATTATTTATTTTATTATAAAATATATCCTTGTTTATTATTACATTTAATTAACTTATAAATATTTTATATTCCATTAATTAATAAATAATGTTTATGTAGTATGTTTTGACAATATTTCGATTTTGGGTCAACGATGACTCTAATAGCTCGACAATGGTCCACTAGGTTATTTTTTGAACATATAAAGAATAATAAAAATAATATAACTATCATATTTTTACTTGAATTAAAAAATTAAAACCATACATAATATATTGTTTTAAAAAAATTAAATAGTGTTCCGATCGTGGAGATGGTTGGTCATACCTAAGGAAGAGTAACGTTCCCATTTATCAATGATCATTATAGGAGGGCGGTTTGTGGTATCTATCTTTCAATAAAGACCATTCTATCTTAAATTCCATATTAACTAATTATATATACTCATATATATATATATATCATTATTGTGATTTCTGTATTAAAAAGAATGTATCATGTTTCATTGAGGAGGTGGTATTACACATGTCCAAGAATGACATTATAACATTTTCAGTGAGTGAAATGTGAAAAAGAAAATTATATTTTATATGTAAAGATGTATAATTATATCATTAATATAATAAATTTATAATTTATAGAGTATTTTTTTATCCAATAATTAATAAATTACATGTAAAGAGTGTACATATCTCATCGCATTGTGAAGGCAGTAGTCCAAAAGATCCCAAACGATGTTATAATATACACACAAAATGGAATGCATGAAGGTATGTGTTATAAAATAATTAAAAATGTATTAATAAATGACAAATATCAAATATATCCTATAAAAATAGTATTTCCTTCTAAATTTTCAGCCATAAGTGGTGGTAATGGGAAAATTAATGACATAGTTTCATGAGGTGGTAGATCGCAATACACACGAAAAGTAATTTCTTTACATTATTTATGAAAGTGTGTAAAGGTGTAGGTTGAACACTTAAAAATAAAAAATATTATTATATTTTGGAATATAATTTTATTATATTATTACATAAAAAAATTTAAGTGGTCTAGAAAGAAATAATATAAAATTACTCATTAAAGAATGTTACATCTTCTTCAGGTAACTCCTTTTGGTTTGAACCAAAAGCCTCCCTTGGATATATTTATAACCATGGTGAGGCTTATATTATGAGATTATTGATTTTAATATATTATTTGGGATGGTTTGTAATGAGAAAATGGTTTTAATATTTATGAATAAGTGGAGAGAGTTTGTGCCACATTATTGTGGAGGGGAGTGGCATTCGAGTAAATACAAAAAGGTAAACACTATTTGGAGGCATTCTTTACATAATGTGCCTCCAATTATATTCCAAGATCAATAAAATATGATATATTGTATATTGAACTCTATAAAAGGTATTTTGGACAAGATTCTTGGTCATTTTTTTACTTATGCTTAAAATTTAACCACTACATAAACACATGTTTACATTAATCACTATAATTAATTTTAATTTATTTCACTAATATTATAGGTCCAAAAATAATTTGACCATATAATAAATAATAAATTATTATTATTACAAATATCAGATAAATTTTTATAAATTACAATAAAATAAGTAGGGGATGTTATTTTAAAATCAATCCCACAAACGGGATAAGAAAACGAGTTTTTAAAGTAATAAGTGTAAGTGTTTGAAATGTTTTTATATCCAAATTAATTATAATAATTAATAAAATTTCCATTACAGGATTATATTATAAAAAATTTTATAATGAAATTTTAATAAAATGAAAAATATATTTTAATATTGCAACTTATTTAGAAGAAAAATCAGTGTTTAATTAAAATACAGTATTTATCACTATTCATCAAAACAAGAAAGTTCATAGAAAATTACCAACCATTCAGAAAAAGTAAATTTTAATATTCATATTTCTATTATGAATATTAATTTCTAAAATATAAGATATAATTTTTTTTTAAAATTTAGATTTAAAAAAAGTGATCCATTAAAAGGCGGTAATACCGCATTTTAAAAATATATAGATTATTATGCTTAAAATTTGATTAAATATTTTCATAAGACTATAAAAAAAATTTATGAATTTTAAAACATTTTATTAAATATATAAAATTTAATTTTCATTAATATAATTCACTAATAGTGACTAATTTTAATTATTAATATAAAACACCATTTTGGTAATAAATACAGTTTTTCATATAAACACATCGGTTATATTAAATTGGTCTTCATTTTCATTTATTTTTAATTTTTAAACAATGAATTAATTTTTTAAACATGTTTAAATTATTGTTTTATAAATTTTTTAATCTCATTCATATGTTATATTTAAACATCTTGGTGACAAATATCATAATAATATAAATTGTATATTGTTGGCTAGAAACACTAAGTCCTGTATATAACAAAAGACATCAAAGGAACTCGATGTGAAATATAATAGAATATAAACATGGTGTTGAATGTGATTCTATATAAATTATGAATTCCATGTAACAATCTCTATTGATTAAATTACACTAATTTTAAAGATAACATTTTATAAAATATCTGGACTTTAATTCTTTCCTCCATAAAATTAATTTTGCATCGAAATTCATCTTGGTTATAAAAACATGTATATTTATACAATTTCTCTAATAAAACATAAATAATATAAAAAGTTACTAAAAAATTCCCTATAAAATAGAAAGTAGGAAACATGAATTTCACCTAGAGATATCGTAATGTCACGACCCGGGTGCCAAAAAATGGTGCCCCGAGTCAGTTGGTCACATGCCCTCAAGAGTGTATCCACATATTCTAGAGGGTATCGACTAGCAGTGAGGGTATATCAAGATAGATATGGGGATACTATACACTCTTTTATCCTAATAAAACTCCAATGGAAGAAAAAAACAATAAAAAGTGCACCAGAATATAAATAACATGAACAATACCAAGTCACATGATAGTAAAAACAAGAAATACAATACTCAACTGAAAATTAAAACATGATAAGACAATTAAAGTGTCAATTTTCTACACTAAAAATTAAATTAAAGACACAACGACTCCAAATAAGGTCATGATCCATGTCTGGTTCCCTCAACCATGCTCCATTCCCAAACATGATTCCATCTCATGGACTTGCCCTTATCATGTCCTGCATTAACAGTGTATACTCAGGTACCGATCAGGCGGCCCAATTAGGGTGTAAGAATGACTCAATAGGCCACCCCCAATGGTATCTAAAACAAGTCCATTCAAAAGATAGTGTATAAAATTCTATGAATCAATAAATACAGTGCAAAATAAAATAGTTATCATGTTGTTATTTATTCTTTTATCCTCACATTAGACCCAGTTTCAATTCACTTCTTCCATTTAAATCGTAATTCATTATTTGTTAGTAATTTTCTTTCTAAATCCATTTAAAGTTCCCCAAATCTCATTTATTGTAAATTTCCATGTCGAACACCCCTCATCACATTTAGTGCAGTTCTCCATGTCTAACATCCCACATCATAAGCATGGAAAGCTATTGGGGAGGAATGCCATGTCCAAGTCCCTACTTCTTAATCGGTGTAGAACACCATGCCTATAACACACCTTCCCAATTAATTAAATCATTAATTAATTCACAATAACTCGCCAAATTATTCCCTTTTTAATCCACTGATTAGTAAAACCTATCAAAGTCCATTAGTTAACCCAATAATTCATTAAGTATGCAACTGATTAATTACTTCCTCAATTAATTAATCAATAAATACAAATATTTTTCAATAATTAATTCTTCACAATTTATTATCCAAATAAAATATCAATACATCATAATTAATTCCATGGATAATTATCTTAATGAAACCACAAGGCACATAAATAATTCACCATTAAAAATCTCACATATCCAATCTTTATCTCATAATTAATTCCTCCAAACTAATTATCTTGAACCCATCCAAAATAAATATCTCAATTATAATATCTCAAACCATAATAAAATTCCCCAAAATAGTAATCTATTTGGGAAGCCCCTTAGTTCCATTTTTAAATCATAAATTAATCATCTTTATCTCCAAAGCAACAAAAATTCAAGGAATAATCATAATTAGACCAAATTTATGAAATCTATCATTAAGTAATTATATAAATTCAATAATCTGATGTATACATATCAAATCCATGACTATGGGTTTTCAATTTTGGACCACCTACCTCGGTTTTTTGACTAATGTTAGCCCAACATAAATTCCCCAAATCTGATCATCACAACGACATCAATCACGCTCTGTATCTAAATTCCTAAACCCAATTTTTTGATCAAATGTGTCAAGATATTCAAAATATAGATCTAGATCTAAAATAATATTTTTATATCCATGGAAATAGTGGATATATCCTATGTGAATAACAACTATGATAGAGGAAACAACGGAAGAAGCAACAAGATGAAATCGACTTACCGGGAAGAGAGTGGATCTTATTTTCGAGCTTTAGATATCAAATAATATTGTTCGAATCACCATTGAATCCCTCCAAAAGGCTCTAGGATCACCTAGAATTCATCAAATTTAAGACTAGGATGAAATTAAGGTGGCTCGACGGGGTTTGACTTATTTTTAATCTAATTTTCTAATAATAAGAACATGAATGCACATTTTCTTGGGTTGGGGCGCACGGTTTGTGTAATGGCCCGGACTTCTATGGTCCACCACATTGTGAAAATGTAGAGTTTGAGGTGTTCCAGGAGGTCAGGGAGACTTATCCCCAACACATAGCCAAATTTCCAATTCTTTGAAATGTTTTATTAGTGAACAATGTTCTATCAGTGAGGTTTTGTGAATAGTTCTATCGGTGAGGTTCAGTGAACTGTTCTATCAGTGAGGTTCAGTGAACAGTTCTATCAGTGAGGTTTTGTGAACAGTTCTATTGGTGAGGTTTAGTGAACAGTTCTACCAGGGAGGATCAGTGAATAATTATATATGTGAGGTTTTGTGAAGAGTTCTATCGGTGAGGTTTTGTGAACAGTCCTATCGGTGAGGTTCAGTGAACAGTTCTATCGGTGAGGTTCAGTGAACAGTTCTATCGGTGAGGTTTTGTGAATAGTTCTATCGGTGAGGTTTTGTGAATAGTTCTATCGGTGAGGTTCAGTGAACAATTCTATTGGTGAGTTTTAGTGAACAGTTCTATCAGTGAGGTTTTTTCAACAGTTCTATCGGTGAGGTTTTGTAAATGTTTCTACTAGTGAGGTTCAGTGAACAGTTCTACCAATGAGGTTCAGTGAACAGTTCTATCAGTGAGGTTTTGTGAACATTTCAATCGGTGAGGTTTAGTGAACAGTTCTATCGAAGAGGTTTATTGAAAAGTTATATCGGTGAAGTTTTGTGAACAATTCTCTTGGTGAGGTTCAGTGAACAGTTCTATCGGTGAGTTTCAGTGAAGAGTTCTATCGGTGAGGTTTTGTGACAGTTCTATCGGTGAGATTCAGTGAACAGTTTTATCGTTCCGGTTCAGTGAATAGTTCTATCTGTGAGGATCAGTGAACTGTTCAATCAGTGAGGTTCATGAACAGTGTTCAATCGGTGAGGTTCATGAACAGTGTTCTATCAGTGAGGTTTTAATGGTGAGGTTCATGAACAGTGTTCTAACAGTGAGGTTCATGAACAGTGTTTCCAACATCCTATAGTTTCACCACATTATCATCTTCCATTGACATAAAATGCATTTAAAGACTTATTTTAAGGACCCTTAAGGATGATTCGTAGTCCATCAATCCTATATTAATGATTACTATGGCTAGGGATGTTTTTACATTGTCAAATTGCATGGTTTAATGCAGTCTACTTTTAATGGGGAATTAAGTGTATCTTAAACTGACGCCCCATTAAATCTTCAAAATGGGACAAGATATCTTTCTTCTGTGTTTTTCCTCTTTGTTCTCAGCTATGAGACGCTTGAACCTTCCAATCCTTCCCATAGGAGTTTCACAATCAAACTTCCCTCCTCGAATTGGTTTCACTCTGTTTTGATACAACCAAGCTACATCGATCAATATTCTATATAAGGTATGTTTTATTATCATTTCTTTGGGGAAAATCTTCTCATGTTTGTCCTATTGATATTATAGTATGTGATCTCCCTGATTCCAATGGGGTTTTTCTTCGGGTTTGGTTGATGTGGTCATACCGTGGCATCCTCGGTTGGATACAGTTGTCATGAGAGGAGGATCATGGCCTATTGTGTGGATAAAGAACGTGAGGAACTATTTGAGGTAGGGGATTCATTGCTACTCTTTTCTATAACGTGCAACTGTACTGTTAACATGTTTAATCCCACTGTATGCCATTGGAATAGAAATAATAAATATTTTAACTGGATAAATAAATTGATATTGATTTTATGTTATTGCCTCATGTTTTCCTAGATTGTATGATATCTATTATTTCATTGATTAGTTTTTCATTCTTGATGGAAATCGATAAAGAACGTAAATTGTGAATAATTGATAATTGTTTGGCTAACGATAAAGAGTCACGTAATCAAATATTCTTCTAGTTGTAATTTGATGTTAATCAAATAGGCACAGTAAGCATGTTTAATTATTTGTGATAGCTTACAGATTAGGTTTCCCGAATTTGGAACCTATGAAAAACAAATATGTTAATTCAATATGGATTAAAGTACTGATTGTTTGATAATTCCTTAAGGGGTGCTGAGTTACCCTATTGATTGTAAAAGGTCTAAGAGAACAATTAATGTGGTGTTTTTTTCCAGCTACTTGTGTTGTGATGTGATCTTAGATGTCTGTTGTGATATGTGGGGGCATGGAGGCTTTTCGTTGCGGCAGTATATGAAGCCAAGAGTGGAGAGATGCATCGGTTTATGCATGTGGGTGTTGAGCTGGACACCAGGGATGATGGAATGGGATGGATGTGATTGTTGGATGCTTGCTGATTTTTTGATTGGTTGTTTATCTACATTACATTTACCCATTTCTCAAGGCATCTGGTCTTACTAACCATTATTTGGAAAGAAGCGAATACACGTGGGGTATGCCACATGCTTTCTGTGTTTAGCTTCTCCAGTAAGGATGGGTATATGCTCTTGCTATAGGCAGCAAAGACTCGACGGGTAGTACATCAACTCACCTTGTTGAGGACCTTGTGTTTAGTAGCATAGAATGTTTTTATAGAATTCTTGGGAATGTGGGAATGTAATTCTATAATGAATAATTGAATAAATGGAGTTAACCCATAGGGATGGAGTTCCTGGTACATAATTATGAGGTTGTAATTTTTTAGTTGACTTTGGGTGTGATGCTAATGAAATTTAATGTGGACTATTCATTGTTAACGAACGTTTAAAGAATTAATTAATTAATGTGGAACTGATAAAAAGGGAATGAAGTAATCTAATAAATATCTTTAAATGGTTGTGTGCTTATAGGATACCTAGTCTTAGAGGTAGCATCCTGGAGTCTAAGAGGAATTAGCTGTTGTAGTGTCTAATACTATGTTATACCCATAGTGTGGTTTTGAGTTATACTATATTATTTAGTTTTTGGGTTTCTATACAATAATCCACCCTGTCAGTAAGGGAAAGTGACACCCCGAAGATTCTGGGCCATGGGGGTGTTTTCCCAAACATTCTGGTGGGAGGATAGATGGATGACTACCCTGTTTGGCCATGCTCTCTTCTCTTGGTAGTTACTGGTACTGGTAAGCACATTTGTTTTTTTTCCCCATATATTGTTGTAGAGGGCTGTAATGGATTGTGGTTATTCACACACATATATTCTGGATATAGTTTTCCATGGACTACTATAGGTGTAATGTGTATAGGCTGTGATGGCTTGAGGTTCCTTACTTGGATTATGGGTTGTAATAGCTTGAGGTATAATACCCGATGTAAGATACACATTATGAGGGATGTGGTGGCTACTAGAAACTACCTGGTTACTTTTCTTAAGTGGATGTGGTGGTTTTTTAGCATGAGGTGCAAGCTATGGTGCTTCGCCGAGGTGTCTGCAGGAAAGCCTTTTGGAGAGAGATGCTAATGAAGTGCGACATTGTGGAAAAGTGGAAAACCAGTATGGAAGTAGTAGCAAGGTACCCTTGATATTATTTATTATATGATATATTCTTATATGCGTTACTTTGTGAGAGTTTTCATGGTGGGGCTGGGAACTTAGTATACCTGTTTAGGTGACGAGTTAGTTTAACTTGTTGTTCACTGTGATTTAGCATTCTTTCATTACTTTTGCATGAGAGGTATCAGAGAGGATCATACTGAGTATACTGTTATACTCACCCTATATATATATAAATATTTTTTCAGGTCACTTGGAGTAGGTTGGAGATCAAGCTAGCTTCTACTAGCTTGGGGTTTCAGGAGCTGTTCGGGTTGTTGGTTGTTGTTGTTTTTACTTTCTTTGGGGTACTTGCAGTTTTCCCCTCAAATTGTAGGACTTCAACATGACATTTCATATGTGTAATTGGGTTTTCATTTATATTGCAGTCTATGTTGGATTTGACTGGTGTCTATCTAATCTCTCACTTCTTCATGTGTTCTCTTAGAGGGTAATGCCTCCCATTTTGTGTGTAATTATACCCTCGGTGCTAGTCGCCAACCCAGGGCCTACTGGAGGCGGGACTCGGGGGGTCATTATCTCCTTTCTCACATTGCTGGCCCCGGAGGGGTACAATTTGTGGGGAGTGGGTAGTGAAAGAGTGGTATCAGAGGTCTGGTTGATGGTTAGGATGGAGTTTGGAGTTAGGCACAGGTGAGGTTGCATGGGTTATTATGGAAACAGTTTCATTAATGTTTTTCATGTGAAGTAAACACTGGAGACCGGATGAGACATAGGAGTTTAGGGCCCCCTATGATCTGATGTACATACATTTAAGTTTACAATGTCTACTAAACAAGGTTCTACTAGTTTTAGGGTAGAGACCTAAAAAGGATCATGCATCATTCTTCATTATGAATGTGTTTAAAAGGGTAGACCTTGGGATAGGTTAACCTAAAATGAATAAAATTAATTAATTAACTAATTAATGTTGATTCTTCTATATTCCAGGCATAGGAGCTCTAACGGGTTTTTATATTAAAGGTATGGCTATAGGTCAACGTCCATGTCAGTTTTTCACAGAAAATGTCTAGCAGGCTATTCTAGCAGATCGCTGTAGGGTAGAGGTTGACGACGATGACACTCGGAGGAAGACACACCAATAGTTTCAGGGCCAGAGTCGGAAGAAGTACAAGGAATCTGTTTCAGATGTAGTCACAGAAGACTGGTTAGAGGAGGTCGAGATTGGCTTCAGTTCGATTCATGCTTGGAAAGAGCACTGGGTGTCCTTGGTTTTGATAAAGCTACATGGAGAATTGAGGCGGTGGTGGTTATTATTCCTTAGGGATCGTGAGGATTCAGTGATCTCATGGGAGGAGTTCCGAGATAGGTTTAGAGTTGAGTTTTTTCTTCGACTGCGAAGGCGTCCAGTCGCCAAGAGCTTCTTACCCTTTTACATGGGAACTCCAGTGTCCGAGAGTTTGGAATCCATTTTAGGAACCCTTTACGATATTCTTCAGACCTATTGTCAGATGAGGAGGCCCGAGGGAGGAATTTTGAGGCGGCTTTTCCTCCAGAGATCCAGCTATAGGTCACCCCATTCATGCTGAAAACATAACTTGAGTTGCTGGCAAGGGAAGAGGTTGTTGGAGGACTTTGGCCAGGATCGGATCATCGCGAGAGGGGAATTGGAATGATTCCTCACGAAATAGAGCTGTGGTCTAGGGATCTCATTTTTTAGGGAAGAAGTGTTTTCGTTCAGCTGAGGGTAGGTCCCATCCCTTCACATCTCATTTCTCTAGAGGCAACAACTCTCAAGACAATTACAAGGGATCATGAACTTGTTTTCTTGTGGTGGTCATGGTCATCATCAGCGGGAGTGCCTGACATTTCAGAGCAGTCATCGTGCATTAGGCACTACGCTCCTAGTTCCTCCATTGAGACAGTTCCAACTGAGGTAGTAGTATCCGGTTGCACCAGCTTTAGATCAGCAGAGGGTAGATGGGGCAGGTAGAGGACCGCCCCATGATGCACCCCATCCTCAGAGAACAGAGCGCGGTCGTGGTGGTGGTTGTCATCAGGGTCAGAGAGGCCATGGAGGAGATCGTGGTCACCTTCATTCTCTAGCGTTACTAGCTGTAGGCGAGCCAGATGTCATTCAAGGTACCATTTTGTTGTTTTCTACCTTGGTGTATGCCTTGTTTGATTCAGGAGAAACACACTACTTCATATCAACTACCCTTTTCCATGATTTTGGACATGAGGTAGAGAGGCTTCCAGTGCCCTTGGCGTTGACTATGCCAGTTGGAGTTCGACCTGACTTGTTTGAAGTATGTAGAGACTGTGAGCTAGTGTTGGGGAAACACCGCTCTTAGTGATATTTCCTATGTTTAAAAATACAACCATATGATGTCATACTCGGCGTGGATTGGTTGTATTCAGTGCAGGATATTTTGGATTTCTTCAGGAAGAAGGTCATCTTCCTTGGTGCAGATAGAGAGAAAGTGGTGTTTCTTGGTGATCGAGATCCTCGGATGGGTCATAGGTGTGTTCCATCATTATCATCCATGATGGATGAGATGATGATGAGTTCTTCATAGGTTCAACAGTTGTCATATCCTAGGTTTGTAGAGGAGTACCTTGATGCCTTTTCAGAAGAGGTTTTAGCATTACCCCCTCGACGAAAAATCGAGTTTGGGATCGAGCTACAGCTAGGACCATATCCTGTCTCTATGTCTCTATATAGGACGTCCCCTTATGAGTTACGAGAGCTTCGTATAAATCTTGATGGTCTGTTATAGTGCGGTTTCGTTTGACCAAGTGTGTCACCATGGGGTGCACAAGTTCTGTTTGTGAAGAAGGAAGATGGAATTTTGCAGTTGTGTGTCGATTATTATCGCTTAAACAACGTTACAATAAAGAATCATTATCCTCTTCTATGGATGGATTATTTATTCGATCAACTGAAGGGTTCAATTTGATTCTCAAAGATTGAATTGCAGTTAGGATATCATCAGATGTGTGCGAAGGATGAGGATATCCCGAAGACTGCTTTCTGTTGTCGTCATGTGCATTATGAGTTCATTGTAATTCCATTTGGAATTAAGAATTATCTAGATGTATTCATTGGATTGATTACTTTTGTGTTCTATGAGTTCCTGGACATGTTTTTGGTAAATTTCATAGACGAAATCCTTGTGTACTCCAAATCTGAAGAGGAGCATGCTGAGCATCTACAATCAGTTTTGGGAGTTCTTCGCCAACATCAACTATTCAAAAAATATTCGAAGTGTGAGTTTTAGGCTCGAGAGTTCTGTTTCATGGGGCATGTTATGTCCCAACAGGGAGTAGTTGTGGATTCTTGGAAGATAGAAGCAGTTGTGTCTTGGTCAGCCCACAAGACAGTGTTAGAGGTGCGAAGTTTCCATGGTCTTGAAAGCTACTACAGGAGGTTCGCTTCCGATTTCTCACGAGTTACATCTCTGCTGATAGCTTTTACTATGAAGGATCAGTCATTCATATGGACTGATCAATGTCAGGAAGCTTTCGAGTATCTAAAAGGGATGTTAGTAAGTGCTCCAGTCCTTTATCTTCCAACTGAGGGAGTTTAGTTTGATGTTTTCTGTGATGATTCACATCTGGGGTTAAGTTGTGTTCTCATGTAGCAGTGGACAGTAGTTTCTTATGGGTCTTGGAATTTTTTTCCCCATGAAAGCATCTATTCCACCCATGATCTTGGGTTGGTAGTCATGGTGTTTTCTCTGAAGTTGTGGAGACATTACCTCATTAGTGAGCACTTTGTGGTTTTCACTGATCATAAGAGATTGAGGTCCGTTTTCTCTCAATGTGACTTGAACTTACGACATCATCGGTGGATGGAGTTATTATATGAATACGACTTCGAAATATCGTATACACTTGGAAAACTGAATGTTTTAGCTGATGAGCTGAGTCGAAATTCATGTAGTGATGTTGTGTGTCAATCTAGTGATTCCTGGAGAGTAATGGAAGAACTGTCAGCATTACATCTTGATATAGAAGATGTTGGGGGTAGAGGTTGTCTTTTTCAGATGAAGATACAATCATCCCTAATGGAGAATTTAAAAGAGTCCTAGTTGGGAGATCTAGAGGTGGAGGTCTGGAGAGACTGAGTTGTTTGTTGTGATTCCCCTGATTGTTGGTTGGAGGATGAACAACACCGATTGTTATATCATAGAAGGATTTTGGTTCCACTGATGATGCACAAGATGGTTCTCAAAGAGTTTCATATTTCACCATTACCAGTGCATCCTAGCATGAAAAATATGTATCGATCCTCGATGAGTCAGTTTTGGTGGCCTGGGTTGAACTGTGCAGTTGTGGAGTTTGTGTCTCATTGTTTAGTCTTCCAGAAGGTGAAGGTCGAACACCGTGTTCCAGGTGGTCTTCTCCAGCCATTAGAGAGTACTCAGTGGAAGTGGGAGGTCATCTCAATGGAATTTGTTACTAGATTACCTCGTTCTTCGGGTGGACATGATGCTATTTGGGTGGTAGTGGATTGTTTAACAAAATCGGCCCACTTCATAGCGATCAAGGAGTCGAGCTTAGTGAATGTTTTGTCGAGGTAGTATCTAGAGGAGGTGGTGAGTCTTCACGGAGTCCCTAGGATGATAATTTCAGATCGAGGTCCTCGTTTTACCTCCAGGGTGTGGAGATGTCTCCAACATTCTTTGGTACTAAACTATGCCTTGGCACTACTTTTCATCCTCAAACTTATGGTCAGATGGAGTGAACCATCCAGAATCTTGAAGACATGTTACGCTCTTGTGTTTTAGATTTTGGAGGTTCATTGATGAGGAAAATACCCTTGGAAGAGTTCGCTTACAATAATAGTTATCACTCCACCATCAGTATGGCGCCGTTTGAAGACTTGTATAGCCGACCATGCAATTCTCCATTGTGTTGGACTGGGGTCAGAGAATCAGCAATTATCTGATTGGAACTTCTGAAAAATACAACAGAGATGGTCCAAGTGATTCATGGAGGATAAAGACAGTGCAAGATCGTCATAAATCATATGCTGATCAAAGATGGAGACCCTTAGAGTTTAATTTTGGGGATCATGTGTTTCTGAAGGTGACTCTCCATCGTGGGCATTAAAGGTTTGGTCATGGAATTAATCTTTATCCCTGGTTTTTTGGTCCTTTTGAGGTGTTAGCTCGTGTTGGAGCTATGGCATATCGAGTAACAATTCCCCCACAGATGGGTCAGATACATGATGTTTTCCATGTATCACAGCACCATTGTTATCTTCATGATTACTCTCACATCATCAATTGGGGAGAGATTGATGTTGATGATGATGCGACCTTTGAGGAATGACCTGTACCACAAGGAGAAGGTGTTTTGTGGCCGTTCTATCCCCTTAGTTCGTGTCTTGTGGCGAGATGGGGGAATGCTGGAGAGCACCGGTGAACATGAGTCATAGTTTCATGCCCAGTACCCAGAATTGTTTGATTTTTAACTCTTTTCATGTAATGATGTACCCTTTGTGGTTAGACCCTTCATGTTTTATTTATGAATTTCATTTGGTTCTTTTTTGAATTTATCTCTTTTGAGAGGTATCTCGATGGGTGGTTTTTCGGACCCCGTTTCTTTTTCTTTCATCACCTTAAGTGGGTTTTGAATTCTCGAGGACGAGAATTTTTTGAGAGGTATATGATGTAATGGCCCATACCTCTTCGGTCCATTACTTTGTGAAAATGTGGTCTTTGAGCTGTTCTAGGAGGTCAAGGTGGCTTATCCCCAACACTTAGCCAAATTTCAAATTTCGTGAACAGTTCCATCAGTGAACAGTATTATATCGGTGAGGTTTTGTGAACAGTTCTATCAGTGAGGTTTAGTGAACAGTTCTATCAGTGAGGTTAAGTGAATAGTTCTATCCATGAGGTTTAGTGAATAGTTCTATCGGTGAGGTTCAGTAAAGAGTTCTATCGGTGAGGTTTTGTGAATAGCTCTATCAGTGGCGTTCAGTTAATAGTTCTATCAGTGAGGTTCAGTGAACAGTTCTATCGGTGAGGTTTTGTGAACAGTTCTATCGGTGAGGTTCAGTGAACAGTTCTATCGATGAGGTTTTGTGAACAGTTCTATCGGTGAGGTTCAGTGAATAGTTTTATCAGCGATGTTCGGTGAACAATTCTATCGGTGAGGTTTTGTGAGCAGTTCTATCAGTGAGGTTTTTAGAACATTTCTATCAGTGAGGTTTATCGAACAGTTCTGTCAGTGAGTTTTTATGAACAGTTCAATCAGTGAGGTTCAGTGAACAGTTATATCGGTGAAGTTCAGTGATCAGTACTGTCGGTGAGGTTCAATGAACAGTTCTATCGGTGATGTTTAGTGAATAGTTTTATTGGTGAGGTTCAGTGAACCATTCTATCAGTGAGGTTTTGGGAACAGTTCTATCGGTGATATTTAGTGAATAGTTCTATCGGTGAGGTTTAGTGAACAGTTGTATCGATGAGGTTTGGTGAATAGTTGTATCGGGGAGGTTCATGAACAATGGTCTATCGGTGAGGTTCATGAACTGTGTTTTACAGGTGAGGTTCTAATGGTGAGGTTCATGAACAATGTTCTAATAGTGAAGTTCATGAATAGTGTTTATAGCATCCTATAGTTTCACCCCTTTAGCATTTTCCATTGATGTAAAATGCATTTAAATCCTTATTTTGAGGACTCTTAAGGTCGATTCTAAGGCCATAAATTCTATATTAATTGTTCCTTTCGCTCGGGATGTTTTTACTTTGTCAAATGGTTTGGTTTAATGTGATCCTCCTTTAATGGGTAATTAAGCGTATCTTAAACCGTAACCCCATTAAATATTCAAAAAAGGGACAAGATATCTTTCTCCCTTGTTATTCCTCTTTGTTCTTGGCTATGAGATGCTAGAACCTTTAAATCCTTCTTGTAGGAGTTGCACAATCAAACTTTAACCCTCGAATTGGTTTCGCTCTGTTACGATGCAACCAAGTTGCATCGATCAATCTTCGATATAAGGTATGTCTTATTGTCGTTACATCTGCGACCATATTATCCTATTTCTTCTTTCCATATAATATCATTTAATCTCAATGTTTCTAATGGGGTTTTTCTTAGGATTTGGTTGGTGCTGTCGTACTGTGGCATCCTCGGTTGGATTCAGTTGTCGCGAGAGGAGGATCATGATCTGTTGTGTGGATAAAGAACATGAGGAACTGTTTGAGGTAGGGGATTCATTGATTCTCTTTTCATTAATGTGCAATTGTATTGTTAGAACAATTAATCCCATTGGATGAAAATGGAATTGACATAATAAATATTTTAACCGGATAAATAAATTGATATTGATCATATGTTATTGCCTCATGTATTGCTAGATAGTGTGATATATTTTCTTGTTTTGATTAGCTGTTTGTTCTTGATGAAAATCAAGAAAGAACATAAATTGGAATTAATTGATAATTGGTTGGATGAAGATAAAGAGGCATGTAGATGAATCTGGTTCTAGTTGTAATTTTATGTTAATCAAATTGGCGCAGTAAGCATGTTTAATTATTTCTGATAGCTTACTGATTAGGTTTCCTAAATTTGGAACGTATGAATAAAAAATTAATTAAATCAATATTGATTAAAGAACTGAATGTTTGATAATTCCTTAAGGGGTTATGAGTTACCCTCTTGATTTTTAAAGGGCCAATTGCCCAATTAATGTGGTGTTTGTTTTCCTGCTGTTTGTGTTGTGATGTGATCATGGATGGATGTTGTGGTATGTGGGGGCATGGAGGCTTTTCGCTGTGGAAGAAGATGAAGCATAGAGTGGTGAGATGCATCGGTTTATGCATGTGGGTTTCGCGGAGGG
Source organism: Viscum album (assembly GCA_963277665.1). Lineage (NCBI taxonomy): Eukaryota > Viridiplantae > Streptophyta > Magnoliopsida > Santalales > Viscaceae > Viscum > Viscum album. Next base: position 12,250 of record CAUJRU010002001.1, on the reverse strand, counting down.
CACTAGGGATGATGGAATGAGATGGATGTGATTATTGAATGCTTGGTGATTTTTGATTGGTTTTTTATCTTCATTAATTTTCCTCACTGCTCAAGGAAGTTTGCCTTACTTACCCTTCTTCCTAAAGAGGCAAAGACACATGGGGTATTCCACGTGCTTTCCGTGTTTAGTTTCTCAAGGAAGGATGGGTATATACTCATGCTATAAGCGGCAAAGACTCGAATGGTTGTCCATCTACTCACTGTGTTGATCCCCTTGTTTTTAGTGGCATAGAATGTTTTTATAGAATGCTTGGGAATGTGGGAAAGTAATTCTATAATGAATAATTGAATAAATGGTGTTAACCCATGGGGATGGAGTTTCTAGAATATAATGATGAGGTTTTATTTTTTTACAGTTTAATTTGGGTGTGATTCTAATGAAATTTAATCTGGAATTTTTCATGGTTAATTAACGTTTAAAGAATTAATTAACATAAATTGGAATTGATAAAAAGGGAATGAAGTAATATAATAAATCTCTATAAATTTTTGTGTGCTTATAGGATACCTAGTCTTAGAAGTATCATCCTGGAGTCTGAGAGACAATAGCTGCAGTAGTGTCTAGGACTAGGTTATGCCCATAGTGTTGTTGTAAGTTATAGTATATTCTGTACTTTTTGTGTTTCTATATGCTACTCCACCCTATTAGTAAGGGAAACTGACACCCCGTGTATTCTGAGCCCTGGGGGGTGTTTTCCCCAACATTCAGGTGGGAGGATGGATGAATGACTACAACCTTTGGCCCCGCTCTCTTCTCTTGGTAGTTACTGGTGCTGGCAGGCACAATGGTTAGTTTTCCCCTTATATGTGTGTAGAGGGCTTTAATGGCTTGTGGTTATTCACACACATATATTCTGGATATAGTTTTTTATGGAATACTATAGGTGTAACGTGTATAGGATGTGATGGCTTGAGGATCCTTACTCGGTGTATGGGCTGTAATGGCTTGAGGTATAATACCCGATGTATGATACACGTCATGCGGGTTGTGGTGGCTCCTAGAAACTACCTGGTTACATTTATTACCTGGATGCGGTGGTTTTGATGCATGAGGTGCATGCTGCGGGGCTTCGCCCAGGTGTTTGTGGGAAAGCCTTTTCGGAGAGAGATGCTCAGGACGTGCAGTGTTGGGGTAAAGCGGAAGACCAGTGGGGAAGTAGAAGCGGGGTACCCTTGATATTATTTATTATATAATATATTCTTGTATTCATTACTTGGTGAGAGTTTCCATGGTGAGTCTGGGGACTTTTTATACCTTTTAGGTGATGAGTTACTTTCACATGTTGTTCACTACGCTTTCTCATTCTTTCTTTACTTTTTCATGAGAGGCTTCAGGGAGGATCCTTCTGAGTATACTATTATACTCACCCTATATATATAAATTGTTTTTCAGGTCACTTGGAGAGGGTTGGAGATCAAGCTAGTTTCTACTAGCTTGGGGTTGAAGGAGCTGTTGGGGCTAGTGGTTGTTGTTGTTTTTACTTTCTTTTGGGTACTTGCAGTTTTTTCTTCCAGTTGTAGTAATTCTGTTTGACATTTCATATGTGTACTTGGGTTATCATTTATATTTGGAGTCTAAGTTGGAGTTGATTGGTGTCTATCTTATCTATCACTTCTTCATGTGTACTCTTAGAGGGTAATGTCTCCCATTTTGTGTGTTACTATACCCTCGGTGCTAGTAGCCGACCTGGGGCCTACTGGAGGTGGGACACGGGGGTCATTATCTCTCTTCTCACATTGTCGGCCCAGGAGGGGTAGACTTTATGGGGAGGGGGTTGTGACAGTTTGGGTAAACCAAGCACCACCCAAGTGGACCTCTCTTTTGAGGTTCACATGGTTACTTGGGATTAAGTACATAATTTTTTAAGCCATAAACAAACCGTGAAAAGCCCTCTGTTTTTTAATTTTTCTTAAAAACTCTCCCAAATGAACCTTAAACCACAACTCAAAAACAATGGTACTTAAAAACATAAAACATTACCAGAAAATAGGCCTGATATGACTTCGTAAAAATTTTTGGGATCTTATAGATACAAATAAATAGGATTCCACATTGGGATATCATTGGTAGGAAATTTAAATATTTATTTAAAAATAAAAACTACATCTAATGGATTAAAAGAGACTGATAGGGACCTTTTTCAATAAAAAGTCAATGAATATAAAAAACAAGCCAAATATGTGTGTAAAATGTCATTGATATCAACTTATATAATCATAACAAAAAAAATTATATCAATATCCTTTTTGTAAATATATAGTATTTAATTAAGTATATAGACTGAAAAAAATAATAAATATACTTACCTAGAAAGTAAATTTATTTCATTATTCCAATCTCATTTTTCTAAATGATGAGTAATGTAGTTGACTTTTTCGCACCTGAATCACTAAAAAATATAATGACCAAATAAACCTAAAATTGATGATTTTTTATTCATATTGTATTTAAACATAACCAAAAAACCAAAAAAAATTACATGGATAGATAATTCCCAAAATTAATAAACCTTTGTTTGATAAAATAATCTTCAAAATTCATTGAAACAACCAATGTGAAAACTAAATCCTTCCATAAACCAATATCATAAATTAACTCAATAAAATCAAAATTTAATGGTGTTTTAACAACATTTATTATTTCGTACCATCTATATTTTAGACACTAATGATGGAGGTATTCTTTTGAAGTAGCATTAGTCTTGGAAACACTAAATCACATAAAATATTGCAGTTTTCTATAAAATAATACTTTTTTTCCATAATTACATCAATATAAAGGATAATAAAAACCCTAAATGTTATCAATACCATAAATATAATTTCATAAAAAAGTAAAGGAATACTTCACATTAAAAAAAATTTATATATACTTTAACATTCTAAAAAGTATCTTACAATTTTATTAATAACCTCAAAAACAATTACTACATAAAAAACTCAAATACGGTGTCTAGGAGGTTGAAAATATGTTCATCCATATGATTATATACATATGAATATATCTATAAATCTTATCATATCCTCACATGAAACAATCAAAATCTATAAAGTTATCTAAACTGACCATTGAGAGCTACTATAACTACCCAGAACCCACAATCTGGATCTGGTGATGACATCCATAACATTAAATTTCTTTCTTTGATGATTATAAATGTGACTAAAAAATTTCCCATTAATCATTACAAAATCAAATATATAAATTGAATAATTTACATTCTGGAGGATCCTTTAGGTTTAGTGTATAAGATAATTAGGAAGAACTTATTCATAAACTATTCAAAATTCATTAGGATAAAATTTCCTCAATATAAAAAATCTTTCCTTTTCTCAAAATAGGTCACAAAAATCCTTCTTTTGAAATATATTATTTCATTAAATTGTTCAACATAATTATTTATATCTTATGGGATAAAAATATAGGTAATGTGATATCAAATTCTTAGTAAGGGAAAAGGTATTCATCAAAAATTGGATGTGATTAAAGAGAATATGAGTGAATAATGGTATGATGACAATTCAAATTGCATTATAAAATCATAAAATAACTCAAACCCATCAAAACATGGATAATAAAATTTCAAAACATGTAAAAGGAAACAGTAAAAAAAATCAATAATCAAAATCTATGTGATTTCAATCTCGATCAATAGAAATATTATTAACCCATAGTAAGCATAAATAAAAATGGTATGAACATAAGATATCATTTTCACTTCACTCTTAAATGCATTCATAAAAATTGAATAATCATATGGTCGACTACCATACCCAATACATTGGAAGGATATCATTGATCCAACCATTATTGTTTTATCATGTATCTACATGTTGTTGGTTTATCATGCAACCACCCATCATTTTATATCATTAAACCACCAACTATTTGTTTATTATGTAACCACCCATAATTGGTTTTTCATGTATCTACTTATAATAGGTTTATCACTTTACAACACATAAAATATCAATTTAAAATTTCAAAATGATAACCCCTTAAATCATTTATTCCACTATAAACTCATATTTGCGAACAATATCCATTTTACATCATAATTGACCCATGGAAAATAAATATGTTCTATATAAATCCCTTTGAAATAGGATTTACCCAAAGTGATGAAATGGGTTCTATAATAATATCTTTGAATCATGATTAACCCATGGAAATAAAATGGGTTCAATAAAAATCTCTCAGAAACATGATTAAATAGTGTAAAATAAATAGTTTCCATAAAAATCTATTTAGTCACTGATTAAACCCTTGAATAAAAATGGTTTCAATGAAATTATATTTGAAATATGAATAACCCATAGAAAAGAAATGGATTCAATAAAATCCCATTGAAACACAATTATCCCATGGAAAATAAAATTATTCAATAAAAATATATTTTCAACAACATTAAACCATGGAAAATAAATGGGATCAATAAATTTATCTTCAAAACGTAATTAAACTGTGGAAAATAAATGGGTTCATGAACAATTTCATTGAAACATGAGTAACCTTTAGAAAAGAAACCGGTTCCAGAAAAATAACTTTGGATCATGATTAACTCGTTGAAAAGAAATGGGTTCAATAAAAATATATTTGAAACATTATTAACCCCTGTAAATTAAATAGGATTAATAAAAAATCATTAAAACATTAATACCCATAGAAAATAAATGGGTTCCATAAAAATCACTGTGAAACATGATTAACCCATTAATAATAAATGGGTTCAATAACAATTTATTTCAAACAATATAAATCCATCCTATAAATGAATGAAGATGGTATTGTTATACAATATTCGAATTTTATAATAAGTACCAATAATTTTTTGACACCAATTAAAAAAAATTTCCTTAAATGGTCATTAAAAAAATTAATATGGAAAACAATCATAAAATACCAAAGTGTCCTATATTACATTGAAACCATTAAATCTTAATCTCCTTGAAATAATAACATTTAAGGAAACATATATTATCATGTGAATTATTATATAAATTCTATAAAAATTAAATAGATTATCATATACACCTCATAGTTTAAGAGAGGTCAATAACATAACAATCATCTCAAGGGAGGAAAATTGTGCAAAAAACTATTACATATTTGGTTCATTGGATTTGTAAACCCCATGAAAGAGAAATCCTTATACTCAATATTAAAACCACATAAAATCATGTATAATAATATTACAATAAAATCATGAGAATTATATAAACCATATAAAAATAATTATGTTCGTAATAACAAATAAGTCTCAATATGAAGGGAAATTTAGATGAAACACCTTAAAACTGTGGTATCATCTGAATTACAATCCCCAAAAGTAACAATAATTAAATTAAAATTTTAAATTCTCTAAAGATAAAATAGTTGATTATATAATATATTTAAAGGGTGATTAGATAGACTGTAAAAAATAACTAATCCATGAATATGATATTTCTCTCCCAGATGTAAAAAGTGAGATGCAAATCTTTTACAAAGATCGTATCATTATAGTGAAAATAAATCAATAAATAATTTTGTGTGAAAAAATTAATTCCCCAAAATAAAATTTTAAATATAAAATAATATAATTAGTTTTCATTTCACATGTATTCATTTCATAACATAACCAATTATATAGATATTTAACCAAATTAATATAAATTGATGTAAGATATTCCCTTCCTTGAGTCTGATTTGTCATGCTTATCCACTATAATGCTGATTAATAAAAATAGTTTAATTATTTATTTTATTATGATATGTTTAAAATATTATTATTACATTACTTTTAATTATATTGATTTTACATTCCATTACTTATTCAATAATGTTTATGTCAGTTTCTTTGACAAAATTTTGCTTATGGGTCAAAACTGACTTTGGTAGGTCCACTATGGTCCATGATGTCACTATTTAGACATATAATGAATAATAACCGTTAAGTAATTATATCATTTATACATCAATTATACCTTTAAAATCATACCAACAAGATGTTTCTGAAAAATTGAACCAACATTGCTATCTTGGAGACTGTAGGTCATACGTTCTTGTTACCAATGTTCCCATTTTTCAATGATCTCTAAAGAAACAAATTAAGTAATTTTAATCATTAAATAATGTATGTGATATTATAAATACCATATTATTTAATTATATATAGTTATATATATCATTCATTTAATGTGGGTATAAAAAGGGAAGAATCATATGACTTTGGGGAGGTGGTAGTTTACACAACCACGAATAATTTTACAACTTTCTTAGTGTGTGAAATTGAAATAATAAAATGGTATGTTATATGTAAAGAAACATAATTATGTCATTAATACTGTAATTATTTAATTTATATCATAAGTTCTAATTAAACTAATCCTTATAACATTCCATGTCATGTTTCAACGAATCGCATTTCATTGATGGAGCGGTTCTCCACACATCCACAAATGATTTCATCAAATTAAAAAAAGGAAAGCATAAAGTTATGTATTATATAATAATTCGTGAAGTATTAAAAGATTATTAATATAAAATATATCATATAAAAATATTATGTTCAACATAATAATCATACATAATATGTGGTAAAGGAAAAGTGAATTGTATCATTTCACGACGTGGTAGTCTATTATACACATAAATATTGATTTCATTACCCATTTGATTGAAATATTCCTATGTGTTAGTTGAAAACATAAAATTAAATCATATAATTAATTATAGGTTGTTATGGTTGTTATATAATCAGTCAATAATAAGAATTTAATGGTTGGATAATGAAATAAATCAAAAGTACTTGTTGAATATTGTCACCTCTTCATCATGTAACTCCTTTGGGGTTCCACAAAAAGACATCAATGGTTTTGTTTTATCACTATGTAAGGATTATTGGTGATAAGAGGGTTTTGGAGCATATATTCTCATTGTTTGAATTATTAAATGGGAATTAGTGGTTTGAATAGGTTGAAAGTGTGTGTTCTTTTTTAGAATGGTGGGAGGTAAGCTTCTTGTAACTACAAAAAGGTAAACATTATTGGGAGGTATATCTTACAAAATTTTACTAAAATAATGATCCAAAATTTCATAAAATATTTTATATGGTCTAAATGTGTCTATTAAATCGGTTTCAGACATGTATCTGGGTCATTTATTCACTTAGTATTAAAGTTTAACCACTAAGTAATCACATATTTACCATAATTGGTGTAATTAATTTTAATTTATTTCACTAATATGTTTTTATAAAAATAAAATTTCAACATATTATACAAAATAAATTATTATTATTACTAATTATAAATCAGTTTTTCCAAATTGAAATCACAGAAGTGAAAGAAATTATTTTAAAATTAATTTCACTGAACGGATGAGAAAGTGTGTTTTAGATGTAAAAATTTGAAAATATTGAAATTTTTAAGAATCCTATTTCATTGTGAAAATAATTAATAGAACCTATATCGGATGTAATTATACTAAATTAATATAATTACAACTTAAAACCAATAAAAGTATTATTTGACACACTAAATTATTTAGTTAAAAAAATATCAATTAAAATCCAATATTTTTTTATTATTCATCAAAACATGATAAATCTAAAAAATTACCAAAAATTTCAACAAAGTAAATATTTACATTATAATAAAAAAATTATTTCTCCGTATAGAATTTATAAATCTGTCAAAATTTAGTTTAAAAACAAGTTCTCCATTAAAAGTATCTCAAATGTGCTTTTAAAAATATACAACTTTTTACTCTTGAAATTGGATTTATTTTTATCTTATGCCTTTAAAAATTGTTGGATGAATTTTAAATATAGTAAATAATTAATAACATATAAATTTTATTAATATATTTAACTAATAGTGACTAATTAAACATATTGAGACACTATGTTGTTCTATTCATAAAAATAGTTTTTCGATGAAAACACATAATTTATATTCAATATGTCATTATCTTCAATTATAATTAATTTTTTAACAGAGAAATTATTTTTATATACAAGTGTCGATTATAATATCAAAATTAGTTAATCTCATTTATTCTTAACATAACAATGTCTATGTGATAACTATCATAATAATAATTATAGTGTATTGTTGTTTAGTAAGACTCAAGAATATGTGTAACGTATGTCATAAAACGAACTCGATGTAACATGAAATACAATATAAAAATGGTGTTTGATGTGATGAAAGATAAAATTTTCAGTTCATGTAACACGGTCTATTAAATAATTCAAATTATTTTTAAAGGAGTTATTTAATAAAATTTCAAGATGTTATAAACTTACTTCTTCATGATCTCAATGTTATATTATTATATTGTATGTGTGATTTTGTGAGGGATCTATGGTGAGATTGGGATTGGATAGATGACATGTAAAGGTTATTATTCATTCTTATATTTTTTAATGGTGCATTAGAATTCTATGTTCACATATTAACTTGAGACCTTAATAATTTTTTTATTGAATCATCATGTTATGTGAACCTTATGTATATAAAATGTTTTTTGGTTTCTAGGAGGCCATCGGGGACCAAACTAGACATTACATGATTTGATAGACTTGTTATTGATTTTATACTACATAATTGTTTTTTATTTATTTTGTATGATCTTATATGTATGATTTGAATTTATTCATGAATAATTGGGTTGTTTTGGGTTTAAATTTATACTGTATGTCATGGTTTTTTTGGTTATTGATTATCCTATCTCTCGATCATGTTTCATTAATATAGGTTAATTCCTCACTTTGATATTTTTGTACCCTCTGTTCTAGTTTCCAACTTGAGACCTACTGGGGGTAAGGCTATGGGGTCATTTTCTCTCTCCATTCTTTGTGGTATCTTCAGTAGGGAAGGTCATGATAATTTTGACATTCATTAACAAAGCAAATCAAGAATGTTGTGTCTTAACATACACATAATCAACGTTTGTTCTGCACATACATACCCATAATCTAATGTTTTTATTCGATTATAAGATTCTATAATTTATTCAAATAATAAAACATATTCAATACGATCTGGTTATTTGTTAATTGGTTTTTAAATAATTTTTTTTAATACCTATAAATTTTATATTTATGGGGGTAAGGATTATTTTTATATGTGTGAAAACAATAATTCTTTACTATTGTGTTTTAGATATTAGGAATTCTCAATAATGTAGGGTAGTTCTATTATAAAAAAATGTTTGGGTGATTCTCTTATAACCCAATGATGGTTTAATCTATTAAAATCCAAGGATAAGTTATTCCATTAGAAACCGAGGAGATGTGGTTATATTATAAACCATGGATAGGTGGGTCCATTATATACCTCTACTACATTAGGTAAAGATCATGATGAAAGTTGGCCAAGAAGGTTATTCCATTTGAAAGAGTTATATAAAAATGTTTTCCTAAGTTATAGAAATTATTATCTTTTCTTTATATGGATTTTATGAATGAGATTATGATTTTAAAAGTTTTTAAAATGAAATTATGTTTAATGTAATGTATATACTAATTTCTAGGGGTCAAATATATAAATTTATCTAAAGAAATTTTTATATATTTTTCCTGATTTGAATAATATTATGGGAGTTATATTTTTCATTTAAGATAAATAAATGTATCTTTTTGAGAAATTATTTGGAAATAAGAGTTTTTCTTGGTCATAAAAATAATATTTTGAGCACATCGTTTTTATTTAAAGAAGTGTTTTATATTTATTCATGAACTATCCATTTTTTATTTTTTTTAAAATCATTAATGAGCTTTTTTAGCCCATTACAAATTTTAAAATTTAATTAATACAGTTTTATGAATTATTTGGGATAAGGATGAGCTAAATATGAAAAAATTAATGATATGTCTTGTAATGAAAATTATTATGTTATAATATTTATTTGGTGAAAAAAGGATGTTATGTGGATGTGTCCATTTTTTTGTGACAATTATTTATTTAAGGGTAATGTCCCAATTCCCTATAATAATGGATATGAAATTTCATTAAAAATAAATTAAATTCAATTATCTTGGATAGATTAAATTTAGGAACTTATTAAGGCTGAATCATTATAATAATGACTTATATAACACTAAAGCTGAATTGAAGCACACATGAAAAACTAAAAAGTTCTCCTATGAAGAAGTGATTTTAATACAAAATGTTAATTAAAATGTGATAAAATTTTATAAGTGACAAATATATAACTTGAGGTAAGGGTATCATTTATCACATTTTTTTCCCTGAGACATAAGCCATTGTCACAATTCTGTAATAAAAATTTTTTATATACAGACACTTTGATATGTTATATCTTGAATATATTTCTATTCATGTTATTTCAGGTTTTATTTTATTTTATTTATCTCAAAGGGATTATAGTTCAAAAGTTACCAAATTGGAAAGTGTTTTATTTTCCATCTCAATTTTTACTAAGATTTTTTATCCTTAATTTTCTTATGATGATAATATATATGATATATCTCAGAAAAACATTACTTATTTTATTATTATATTTTTAGTTAATTAAATTATAATATTTTCCCTCTTTTTGACACTCTACGAACAGAATTGTCTAAAAGAATTTTTTCATTGAAACTAGACTGGTTTTTTCCGATCAATTTGGATTCTTCCTCTATGATTTCCATATTAAAATTAAATATTTCCCAAAAATGTAATTACTATCCTCAAAACTGTGGATAAAATACATATTTACCCATTTTTACAATATATAAATTTGATTATTAGGATTAATCTTATCATTTTCTTGATAAGGAACATAATAAAAATAGTGTGAACATAATCTTTTTTTAATATACGTCAACAACTTATTTTTTTACAATCCTAACTACTATTTTATTTTCATCTTATTTTTTATGATTATAAGGTTTATCTAAATTAAATAAAAATCGAATGTTTTTTTTAATTTTCAATATTTTACATAATTTATTTTAAAATGAAAAGTGTAATTTTATCACAAAATATACTATTTATATTTTTAGGTATTTTTATCTATGAAAAACGTCTTTTGATATTATGTATTATTACTTGGTGATATGATCTAATGATAGAATATTAATTAATTTTGGGGATGGTTTATGAATATGATGATGAGATATTCGTGATTCCCATTTTCGATTACACATGTTTTGTGATGTTGAAATGATGATTTTCTTTAGATCACATGGAATAAATATTAATTTATTTTGATTATGTGAAGGTTGTTTCCACCATATCCTTCCAATACAATGGGTAATGGTTAATTTTTTTGATATTAAAGGGTATAAATGTGGTTCCGAAATAATTATTTAGGGTATACTTGAAGATATCACAATATTGATACGGGTACACATATGATTAACATAACCCTTATATGTGAAAAATATCTTAGTTATATCCATTAGAAAGTATTTCTAGGATTATTATTATGCCAAAAAAAAATTTACACACAATATAATGTTTTTATTCTTATAATATGATCTAATGGATCATGATATCTGATTCTTATATCATCAAAGGTTTATTTCCTACCAAATCCTTATGTCATGATTATCATTCATTAAGTATTGGATATGATTCATGGATGTTATGCTAATCTACCAAAAAAATATTATATTCTACCGTAAGGCCATGGACTAAAATTACCCATCCATAACCTTATAGAAAATATAATATTAACATTTAGTATTTTTATTTTCCCAAGGATATGATAAATTTTGGAAAGTATTGTATGAATTAAGAGTGTTCTATCTGAGAATAAATTTTTTGCTGATGTGGACGATCTTTTAGGAAATAGTTTTTCTTTCTAGTCCCTAATACACTAGTTATTTATGGTCATCATAGGTGTTTTATTTTCAAATATATTGATAATTTATTTAAAATGATGTAATATTTATGTATTTAATTTTCGAGTCACCTAACTAATCCTATTAATTCTAAACCATTTTGTAGGAATCATGATTTAAATTTTATTATATCAATTCTATCAAATTACCCCATAAAAATTTATAGATTCTAGGTTACATGGGATTAAAATTCCTCTAAAATATCTCTTTAGGATAAAAAACAAAAATACACAAAACCATTAGTAAATAATATTTGATGTATAAATTTTTTATGTTATAACACTAAATAAAAAATTTAGTTTCACTTATTTTGATAAATTTGATATTCCACTTGATATCAACAAAAATTAATTAGTATAGGGTAGGTAT